>VXAD01001742.1:2534565-2683443 GCA_013399195.1 Dicrurus megarhynchus
AAAAAAAAAAAAAAAAAAAAAAAAAAAACAAAAAAAAAACCCAGGAAACATACGTGCAAACTTTATTCTGCTCTTCCATGTGCTAGGATATTGTTTCCAGGACTCATGGAATATTTTCTAGGGCTATGTGGCTGGAAAAGGCTGATCAGCTTTACAAAGGGCCCAGGAGGGTGGGTGGAAGTGTGAGGAGCTACAGTCCATGAGCCCAAATAAGTGTGCAACTGCCTCAGGGCTCAGAGAGGTAATGCACCTTCCCCTACAGCCCCTGGCTTAGGAAACACTCTCATCTACACTTTTAGTGAGAAAAATTCAAAACAGAGGCTGATCTGAGATGTCTTTTGGCACTTTGGATCACCAGTTGGTAGCCCTGCTCCAGTCTCATGAGAGCCTGTCAATAAATGCCTGCTTGCCCCAAGTGATGTACATGAGGAGGGGAAAGGAATAAAAGACCCCCATGATCTGTTAACTTTTGGATGCCGATATCTGTCAGGAAATCTATCATCCTGGTAACCAAATGCTCCCAGAAACATATAGTGCTGAGAGATACTGCTTTTATTTAATTAACTTTTCCAGAGCAAGCATATTTGAAAATCATTAGAACATTTAAAAAGCTACATTTCAACATAATGTATGCTGGAACTATCCATTTTACAGGACATTGATGTAAATTAATTCATTCAGCAGCTATGCTGGAGTAGGAAGCAACCTGAGCTGAAATGAGATGCTCAGCAGGATGCTGCTACTAGCAAAGAACAGGGCACACCTCTGTGCCAGGTACAGCCAACCTGCTCACACTCTGCTCAAGCTGTGTGTGAACTAGAACTGGACTCAAGTCAAGTTCATCTTTTACAACGTGCCAGCAACAGCACGAACGCCTTCTGTGCCTGTCGTCTGTCCTCCAAGTTCTGCACCTTTCTGCCATACCTCAGCCGAGCTGACAGCTCTCCTAAATGTGCTGTGAGCATCACTGGAACGCCAAAAAAAAAAAAAAAAAGAAGTTGTACATCTTGGATGGATTGTGGGAGACAAAGCATCACTGAGGGCTTGATGAGTTTTTCCTGCAATGCCATGCAAAGAAGTAATCCTAGAGACCATAAGATGTGCTTTGCTCTTTCTGTACCCTGCTAGTCCTATTTCTATGCCTCTTATACTCCTTATTACAGGAAGAAATGTCATCCAACAAATTTTTGACAGGATATGACTTTCATCAATATCATTGAAAACTCAGACAATCCCAGAGCAGGCCATGCTAGAAACTAGAATCAGAAATATAATCCCACAGAAGTCAAGCAGTTTACTTTGCCTCAGCTGGGCCTAAATTTCAATCCAGAAGTAATATGGCAGAGCTTTCTTTTCTAATTCAGTATTTCCAAGGCCCTATAGAAAGGCATGGATCCATGTAAAATGATTTAGATGTCAGAAAGGATTTTATTTCCATTTCCATGTTAGGGTTTCTCGTTCATTTTTTGATGACATCAAGGTTTGCTCCACATCACATTGCATTAGCTCAACCTTTGCAGCTGTCTTAAGTCAGGGTGATGTTGTAGAGCACTACAGTGTCTCATGGCTAAGCCCTGTAAGAATGTCACTGCAGTCCCTTCTGCACCAGTCTTCCCAATATGACCAGTAAATGTGAAAGGAGAAAAGAAAAATAACACATTTGGGCATGGATTCTACTGTACAAATCACAGCACAAGTGTTTTAAGTTTTTTGTTAAGTTATTGAATTTGAAAGCAAGCATAAATATCACAATAATATTTAGTTTGCCTCGGGATTTTTATGATTTCACTTTAACTAATATGGATTCAACCTTTCAGAAAATTTTATGACAGCCTTAAAGAGTGTTACAGCTCAGGAACAATTATCTGGCTGTGGACTTACGTCTCAGAAAGGTCAGGATCTGATTTAATGCTGCTCCACCCTTCTGAGAGCAAATCTTGCTCTCAGTGTGTTTCTGGATGTCAGAATGTCACTGGTGAACTTTGCATTTGCTCGTCCCCGATACAGATTTGACCAACCATCTAAAAGCTCTCATCCAAGCCATCAGTTACCGAGCAGTCACTTTGGCTGGACTAACACAAAACTTATACTCAGACCTGATTTCCCTCACTATCTGTATCACAGAATTATCCAGCTGCACCGTGACTAGGGTGAGACAACTGACTTTCCAGGCAGGAAATTCAGGCAGGGAGGAGACACCAGATCATGCATCAGCTTTTCTCCTCCCAGACAGAGAGTTCAGATGAAGCTGGCTGGAGTCACTTGGCCCCACAAACTCAAGCTTGGTGACTAACCAGGAGACACATGTGGGATTCATTTTGCTGATCCAGGCTCCATCTCCAGGGTCACTTGTCATAGAATCATAGAATGGTTTGGTTGGAAGGGAACTTTAAAGGTCACCTGTTCCAATGTCTTTGCCATGGGCAGGGACACCTTCCACTAGATCAGCTTGCTCAGAGTACAATCCAACCTGACCTTGAATGTTTCCAGGGGTGGGGTATCCACCACTTCTCTGAGCAACCTGTGCCAGCCTTTCACCACTCTCATTGTAAAAAAAATTGTTTCTTATATGTAAATCTAAATCTACCCTCCTTTAATTTAAAACCATTTACCCCTTGTCCTATCACATCAGGCTCTGCTAAAAAGTGTGTACTTATCTTTCTTATAAGCTCCTTTTAGGTACTAGAAGGTGCTCTAAGGTCTCCCAGGAGCCTTCTCTTCTCCAAGTTGAACAATCCCAGCTCTCTGAGCCTGCCTCCATAGGAGAGATGCTCCAGCCCCCACTCCATCTTTGTACCCATCCTCTGGACTCATTCCAACAGTCCACATCTTTCCTGTAGTGGGAGCTTGATGCAGTACTCCAGGAGGGGTCTCAGGAGAGGGGAGTACAGGGGCAGAAAATAGAAGAGCTCATGAAGAGCTTTATTTTCGAGCTGGGATACAAATCAAGGCACTTGTGTGTCTCCTTTCCCAGGCAGCAGAGTGTCACTAAGGTCACACAGTGGTGGACTCTGCCATGTGTGATGATTTGTGCAGCGGGGAGGGAGCAGGGCACTGTGCAGCCACCAGAGTCCTTGCAAACACAAGCCTTGAGAGGGCTGTTTGCTCAAGCACAGTCTTCCCTGCTGAGACCTGGCACACCAAAGAGCGGTGGTTGGCAGGATCTGATGTGGCAGAGGAAAAATGAGCAGAGAAAACATTGCAAAGATGAACTCTGCTGCAAGGAGGAAGAGATAAATAATTTACAGTTCAGATGCATGGAAATGACACTCAAAGAATGAGACTGGACAGATTGGTTGCAGTTTTCAACTAAAGACACACCCCAGCTGCAGCTCCGTGCCAGGCAGATATCTGCCTCCAAGAAATGGAGACAATTAACTTAAGTATTGCTGAGTTCTTACCCTGATGGGGTATTTTCCAAAACATTCCTGGTAGCAGTGTTTTTAAACTCCATGGGGCAAATTTAGACACCTCTGCACATGAGAATGAATGAGATTAAAATGTTAAACAAATAAATGCATTTTCCTCAGCTCACTGGGATCTGAGTCAGATCATTCTCCTCATTCCTTTACCTTTCAGCTATCAGCCTGCACTTTGCTGGGCATAAAGAAGATAAAACATGAAGAGTAATTTGGGATATTAAAGATCTATTTCTTTCAAATAAAGCAGAAGCTATTACTGAACTCTTATGAAGGCTGGAGGAAAAGGACTAGAAAAATTAAAAGGCTGAACATAATTAATGAATGCTCATTTAGAATTTGCCATCATAAAATATCTTGGAAGCAAAATCTACAGCTGAAGAGGGCAGGCCGTATGCAGAAATAAGCTCTGGAAGGAGCTCCATGTGCACTGTATCACGCTGAGAAGAAAGAGAGCTGTGGTTGCTGGGAGAACCCTTCAAGCACGGAGTAATGACACCTGCCAAAAGGCCCTGCAAGCAGAAAGGTCACCTGCAGCAAGAGTGATGTGCCAAAGCACATGGTTTGATTCCAGTTGTGCCCACCTGCACACATTTTATTCATCTGCTTCAGTGGACTCCCTCCACACTTTAGCCCATATTAGTGAAATCACCATCTTGCCATGAAAATACAAGCAGACCACAGCTGGAAGCAAATGCAAATACTTGGAAACAGAAGAAAAAAGAAAGTAACTAATTAATTGTAAGGGAAAACATGACTAATGATTTTAAATTAAATAATCTTTGCATGCTATTTCAATTAGCAAGGATAATGTTTATTTTACTTACATAGAAGTTCTGGAGACATAAATTCCAACCCACATATTTCAGTTGCCATAACAACTTGATACATTTATTCTCTTTTGTCATTTTTTATTGCATCAGCGTGGATTTTTTTTTTTTTAACAACCAGAAAAAAAAAAGCTGACTGCTTTGGTTGCTATAATAACACACTATTTTTTAATTGTTCTTTTCACATTTAATTCTTCTTGAAACCAATATATAATTTTCCTCCAAAGATGTTCCTAGCACAGTGTGGAAAATTCACTACCAATTTCAGGGCTCAGTGGTGGGTTTGTCAGAAATCCCAATGATATGTACAGCCCTTTAGCTCAGCTGCTACTCTAGTAATCTCCCTTAGGATATATAGCTGGAGGTCAAGTTCTTAACAGAAGACCTACACAGTAAGTCTAAGTCCCCAGTTAGTGCACTTTCTCCTGAAAACCAGAAATAAATTAAATGAACGTCAGAGTGCAGAAAGGTGCACAATAGATTTGAGGCAGCAAACATAACTGCAGAGATGTAAATCACTGCAGTGCACTCCAGGCCAGGAGGATATCACAGAGCAGTTTCCACATTTCATACACACTGCTGTAGCACACAATGAGCTTAAGTACACTTTTATCCAGGAGTAGAAATGGTTCCTAAACTTTTGGAGCCTCCAAGAAGTTGGATCAAATCTTTTAAAGGTACAGTCAAATGGCACTATGATGCAAGGAACAGAGAGGATGAGGACAGCCTTTATCCTTCCCTCTGCAGCATAGCAGAGCCTGATGTTGCCCATTGACCCTTCCCAGCTCTGTACCCCTGCAAATGTTCGCTTTTCAATTAAATTGCAATTGCCTAACTGCTGATGTTGCATTTCTATCTGTAACAACCATAATGAGAGAGACTGTATTAATTACTATCAATTATATTAAGGTGCAAGGTGAGGAACTGCTTGGTAACCACTGTTCCATAGAGCTGGCATGGACTGACCTCAGATTAGAGATATTAGGGTATTTATGAATGTGAGATTAGAGTTTTTGATGGAAAAGGACTTAGTGCAATGGCTCCTGTGGGTTGCCTTGGCCTCTGGGGGCAGCTCTTCATTTATTCCTAACTGTAATACCTCTACTTCAGGTCAGGAGGGTTAGAACGGTTGCTTGCAAAGGACTATCCCTCTCAGCTGTCAGGAGAATGAACAAGGGTCTGTATGTGTGTTACCACACACAGTTTAGGACAGGATCTAGCCCTTTTTGCAGCCTTCCAGTACATAGAGAGGCCACAAGAGAGCTGGAGAGGGACTTCTGACAAGGGCATGTAGTGATGGGACAAGGGGTAATGGCTTTAAAGTGGTTTAGGTTGGGTACTAAGAAGAAATTCTTTACCAAGAGAATGGTGAGGCACTGGAACAAGTTACCCAGAGAAGCTGCAGGTGCTCCATCCATAGAAGTGTTCAAGGCCAGGTTGGATAGGACTTTGGGTACCCTGGTCTAGTGGAAGGTGTCCCTGCCCACAGCAGGGGGTTGGAACTAGAGGATCTTTGAGGTCCCTTCCAAACGAAACCCTTCTGTGATTCTCACTCAAAACAGGAGAAACACACAAGAATCTGCAGTGTACTGCATGATAATCTTGCAGGAAATATGTTTAAATAAGTCACTCAGATAATATGAATTCTGATTTATCTTATAATGTGCTGCAGGTCCACACCAAATCCAATAATAGAAACCAATCTCCTGTCTCCTCCACTGGCCCACACAGATTCTTCCTATTTACACACACCTCCAGAGAAATTACAGAGGAGGAAACTATCCACATTTCAGTTGAGATTACATTTTGTGCCTTTTCTTGCCAGAAATGGTGAAATTAATTCAGTCTACTCAACAGCAGTAATAAAACCAGTTCCATTTTGAGAGCAGGACTGATATATCATAATGTGATACTTAGGATGACCAAAGGTGTTTTACACTAATACAAGAATATAAACCCTGCATTAAAGATAAGAAAAGAAAACCAAAGCTCAAACCACCAACAAAAACACAAAATCAAAGCCTTGAAGAATATTGTAATGGCTTTTACTTCTCAAGATAGTTTTTCTTGAAGCATCCTAAACCTTCTTATAGAAGAATATTTGTTTCAGCCAGAGCCATAGGGAGGGGAAATAAGCAGTGGCTGTCATTATAATGGCAAGCTGCCTTGCTAAGCCATGGCTGCTGAGCTCCACAATCATCTATACTCGTGCTGACATGCAAAAAGACTGCAGCTAAACAAAACCTTCGGCAAAACACAGTGCCGTATCTCTTCATCCAACTTCCCTTCTAAAAAGCATTACAAATGCTTCACATTGATATATATCAAAGGGAAAGGACTCAAAAGGTAAGTTAAGTAGAATGACTCGGGTCATTAAACTGCAGAACACATCATCACGCTCCCTAAATGCTGGTAAACAGATAACAAAGTGAAGTGAAAGGGAAAACAACACTCCCTAAATACTTTGCAGAAGGTTGGGCTCCATGGATCTGCCAATGCTTGACAATTTCTTTTGTGACAACTGTCAATGCTGGATAAGAATCTTTCATTGCCTAATTGAAAGATTGCAGAAACCTGTATTTTGTATGAGGACTCCAAGAACCATTAACATTAGCCAATGACCAAGGTTATTAAAAAATTATGGACCGTACAGGGGTTTTGGCTTCTGTGAGCTTGTAGAAGCACAGAAGTCTAAGGGCTACTGAAACTTCATTAAATAAATTTCACTGTCAGCTGACACTGAGAAAAGGAGCAGATGCTTAAGTACCAGGCAATGCCAAGAGTTGTAGGTAGGAGGTCTCTTAGTCTGTGTAATGCCCCTTCCACACATACTACCTTGCACAGGTCATACACTTCCTGGACCAGGAATCCTTCAGAGGTACCAGCTCAAGCTGACCTGAGAAACAGTGCCCTTGTCACAGCTCACTGACACCGAGGTCCAGATGACACTATCAGAAAGGAAACACTGGATGAGGCAATAAATCCAGTCTCATAAAAACTGTCTGACTGCAATAGCTCATGCTAAAGCTGTCTGCAACTCTATGCATTCACAATGTGTCCATGCAGCTTAGGTAAGACTTTCTCCATTTGCTGGGATGTATCTGCCACCGAGGAGGTGGGTTTGTGTAGAGATGTACATACAAACTTTGAAGAATGTCAGATGAAAAAGCTGAAAAGACTTTCACTATTGATGAATATTTGCTTGAAACATCCCAAATCACCTTTATGTCCTACTTAATCTACAACCTCACCTCTCATTAGCAGGGGCTCAAATTCCAATTCTGGTTGTATTCAGAAGCCTCATAATAACGCTGATGTTTGTTAATGCCAACAGAACACAGCTCTGTGTGCTATTCTGTATACTTAGCTGTCCCGGTTTCAGCTGGCATAGAGTTAATTTTCTTCCTAGAAGCTGGTATAGGGCTGTGCTTTGGATTTAGGATGCAAATAAAGTTGATAAGACACTGATGTTTTAGCTGTTGCTAAGCAGTGTTTACACTAAGCCAAGGACTTTTCTGTTTCTCACACCAGCCCACCAGCGAGAAGGCTGGAGGAGCACAAGAACCTGGGAGAAGACAGAGCCGGGAGAGCAGACCCCAGGTGATCCAAAGGATATTCCACACCATATGGCATCAGTATGTAAGCCAGGGGGAAAGCTGGCCCGGGGTCACTGCTCAGGAACTGGATGGTCATTGGTCAGTAGATGGTAGATGTAACTTCTTTTGTATATTAAAAATCTTTATTACTGTTGTTATTACTATTTTCCCTTCCATTCCTGCTCTGCCAAACAGCCTTGTCTAAAATTTACAAATTTTACCTTTTTTTCCCAATTCTTTCCCCCATCCCACTGAGAAGGGGTGAGTGAGGAAGGGGCTGTGTGATGTTTAGCTACCTGACAGATTAAACCATGACAGCAGTCCCCGTCTTGACAACCTATTTCATTATTACCACCAGCAGGTTAATACCACATTTCACTAGCTTAAACACAAAGATGAAACTAGGCAAGATCATCTTCCTGACACATTTTTGTGCAGTACTTAGTAAAACAGGGGTCACTAGAGGTGGCCCTAAAAGAGATGGTAAATTCTAATACTGCACTTTGAAAGGCTATGGGCAAAAATGTAGTTTCTACTATTAAGACAAATACCTGTAATCAGTGATGTAATTTCATGGTTTGGAAACATCCTCATGTCTGTTTTCTTAGCTATAGTTAACTAAGAATATTCTTTTGAATATCCGTGACCAACATCCTGATCACACTTCACAAAGGCAATCCAAGCCTTCGTTTTCTTTTGGCTGGGCTGCAACAAAGCCCTGTGAAGCTGGGCACAAAGACTGCTTTGCCAAGATCATTACAACTTGAGCACTCCTCTCTGCTCAGCATTGAGCAAGGATGTCAGATCAGTCCTCCCCTCTCTGTGATGACTGTCCATAGAACAGAGCACCAATATAAGGAGGGGTTTGGTCCTTGTCCAAGGGTAAGATGATCACAAATTGCAAGCAAAGAGTAATATATGATGATTCTAAACCTCAAAACTATCAGAATTGTCCACTGCGAGTGCAGATATCTGTGTCTATCAGGCACATTCCCTGGATGAGGAAAAAAGCAAGGAATCCAAGAAATAAATCAATATTGAATTAAGAAGCAGCATTAATAAATACACCTATGACTTCAGAAGATGGACTGTTTCAGGCAACAATGTATTCAGCATCCTGAATACTGAACGCTCCAGTTACAGGCTTGCTGCTGACCTAGCAAAGATACCGTTGGGTGTGCCCAGAGCATTTTCTGTCCAAAAAAGTACCAGATATCTCAAAAAAAGAATTGTGATTACATAAGTGAAGGCATATGTCTGTCATAGATCTACTGCTTAGGAAGACACAAGATTGTCAGTTCTGTGACCTCTGGTTTTCTACAAACTACCACAACACAAAAAAATGTGTGAGAGACAACATCAGCTTCGTGTAATGACTGACCTGAAATCTCTCAGGAGATCCTTTCACTCCTTCTTGTTGTAATTAACAAATTCACACTGATCAAACTTTTTTAGTGGTTCATTAAAACAACAATAATTTAAAAGTTACCATTGCTGTTTAGACCAGAGTTTCAAAAGCCACCTTCTGCAAAAATGGACTTCAGATCCACTATGTCTGTTACTGCTAATTCCATTTTTTTCCAGCTTGCACAACACCTGTTTGCCTTGTCTCTTCTCAGAAAGAGACACCATGACTACCTGAAAGTGCTGAGCTAATATATATACATACATATATATATATATACACATACACACACAATGACAGGGCACAGCATTTCTGAAAACCAGGTAGCCTCCCCCGCACTTCTGGAAAAAAATGGAGGACCTGGGAAGACATCATCATTTTGGTTTGTCCTGTCAGAGAATAAATGATATACAGCTACAGCAATGAACTGAACACCACTATTTGGGCTACAGCTGCTGAGTAAACAAGGCTGCCCTCGTGTCAGAAAAGCACAAGCAACCAGACATCAGCTGAGCTGCAGCCAGAATGCTGAACCCATTCAAAGGCACGGAGATCCATTTGCAGCTTCAATCATTTCTCCCCACTGGTATTGTGCAGGTCTGTGCAGGCTGATGGAAGTGTGAGATCCAGCTAACCTGACATTTTTTAGACATGAGCTATTCGAACTATATTTTAAAAAATTCCACTTCAGAACTCATCTGTAAAACTAGTTTTTTGGGTTGGGGGGGGAAATAGGCACCACACAGAGACATAAGGCAATATCCAGCACAAGATCTGTTTTGGGCTATTACATGAGGGTTCTGCTCTATTAACTGTCCATTTCACTTCAAGACAAGAGAAAGACAAGAGAAATTGGAGAAACAAGGGAAAACAGGGGGACAATATTGATCAAGAGGAGGAGAATATTGTATCAGGAATGCTTGCTATGACTGCAACCACCTCTCTTTTGGGACAAAACACAATTTTGAAGATGAAATGAGATAGTCTCATAGCTCTCTCTGAAAAGCTTCTGTGCACTGGGGAAGACAATACCAGGAAAGTTCTTCACTGAATGTGTCATGAAGAGCTGAAGAAGTGTGGAAGTCAAGAGTTAGTGAGGTACAGGAGTAGAAATGCAGAGAGATGACAGACCTTAGGAGTAGGACAGAGTGGTAATTCATGGTGGAATGGTGGAAGTTAACAGAGGCTTCCAACAGCAAGGCAAATACGTTTAAAGAAATAAGCTCAGAAAGTGATCTCTATGAAAAGGTTATCCATTTGGATGGGTAAGTGGATCAAGATTACATAGGAAAAAGAAACATATTCCTAAAGGCTCTTTTCAAGAAGGAGGAGAGTGACAAAGGGTGAAATTCACTTCTTCATAGTACATCAAAGGTTTAGACAAATGCTTAATTCACAATCCAGCTAAATATCATAATGGCAAACAAGCAGTAAATTGTTCATCTCTAAACCAGGGACAGCTTTCACTATAACCTGAGACAGATTAAAGTGGTACGAGTGAGGATCAAGGACAAGCAAGCGTGTAAAATGTACAAGCTGAAAATGCATAAAGTCCCATGTTTCTAGTACCTGTTTAGTATTTGTAACTGTATTATAAAAAAACCCAAAAACTGTGGACATAAATTATATTTTCAAGCTGACAGCTTCCCTTTAATTTCCCAGGTTGTTACTTCGGGGATTGTATCTACTATTTGCTAAAACCTGAAAGCATCTGTTCCAGATTATAAAAAAATAAACAAAAGAGGATGGATATTTTCTCTTTCATATATAATTATCTTACTGAGCAAAGACACATTCATCTATCCAAGAAATCACTCCCAGGGTGACCTTTATATGATCCAGAAGTCTTGGGGTGATATCATTCTTTATTCTTGGGAGCTATTTAAGAAACATTTTAATAAAGAAGTATTGGTAGACTGCAGAAACATATAATGGACCCTTAAACCTCTCTATGGAGACCTGTGTCCTTTGCACATGGAGGGTAGTGAATTCTCTTGCTTAGTTGCTCAGTTTGGTGAAGAATCAGAGTTAATAAATGTGAGACAAATTGTTCTGAAGTATTTTTAGAGTGAATCTTAACTAGAGTACATTTGTCCCTGAATATCAATTTTACAGAACCCTTACAGCTTTATAGGACAAAGAAGTATACTTTAGGAGCTGATATACTTGTTTTTGCAGGTGGTTAAAATATTACTTCTCCAAATCTTATTAGAAACAATGAATTATATCACACACTCTTCAGAGGAATGGCTAGCTTGTGGAAGAAGCCTCTTGGGACATTCTGATATTTTTATGTTTTTATTTTCATTTTTTCAGACTTATCTGGTATTCCCTTGTTGAAACATACCAGGGTTTAAGAAAATTATTTTAGAAAAAATATGTTAAAACTGCAAGAGCTTTTTGCCAAGTGATATTTTCAAACTAGATCTATAATTTCTGACCTTGATACACAGAAGAGGAATTTACACAATAGTCTGACCTCAATGCTTATCATACTAGAGACTCACTGCTTAATTAAAAGTTTGGCTAATTCTGTATGCTGGTTGATACTCAGGCACATTTTCATAGGGGAAAATTATTGTTTCTGGTCGCTCGCAGCTGTTCTGGCCTGTTCCCAATCCTTTGCAGATGTAATAACAAATCACAGATCAAAAAATTGCCTAGGGGTTGTTTGATAGGCATATTATATAAATGTGGAAAAAAAATAAACCCAAATAAACCTGTTGTGGAGGATGTGACTCTTTCATCAATGCTGATCTGGTTTAATTTAATATCAAGATCCCAGATCCATCCCACTGTCAGTAGAAAACAATTATTAAACTAAACAATCGGATCTCCCTGTCAAAAAAGGACATATGAAACCAGTGATTCCTCTAAACCCTCATGCAAGGCACACCAATGTGATGGTGATGTTAAACTAAAATCATAGAATCGTAAAATAGCTTCAGTTGGAACGGACCCACAGGGATCATCAAGCCCAGCTCCTGGCCCTGCACAGGACATCCCCAAGAGTCACAACATGTTCCTTAGGGTGTTGTCCAAACACTTCTTGAACTCTGTCAGGCTGGTGCTGTGACCACTTCCCTGGGGAGATGTTCCAGTGCCCGAACACCCTCTGGGGGAGCAACCTTTTCCTAATAACCAACCTAAACCTACCCTGACAAAATTTCAGGCCATTCCCTTGAGTGTTATTGCTGATCACCAGAGACAAGAGGTCAATGCTGCTCCTTGTGATGAAGTTGTAACTGCAATGAGGTCTCCCCTCAGCCTCCTCTTTTCCAGGCTGAAGAGACCAAGTGACCTGAGCCACTTCTCATAAGGCTGCCCCTCTAGACCTTTCACCCTCTCCATAGCTCTCCTTTGGATGTTCTCTTAATAGCTTTGTGTCTTTCTTATCTTGTAGTGCCCAAAACTGCCCCCAGGACTCGAAGTGAGGCCACCCCAGTGCAGAGCAGAGCGGTTCAATCCCCTCCCTTGTCCGGCTGGCCATGCTGTGCCTGATGCACCCCAGGGCACACTTGGCCCTCCTGGCTGCCAGGGCACTGCTGACTCGTGTTCAACTTGCCATTGACCAGGGCCCCCCAGGTCTCTTTCCACTGCCCTGTGAAAAAGTGAGAGGAAACAAAGGAAAAGGCTTTTCATCATGAGCATGTCTAACTATGCAGACACAAGGAGATGGCAAAAGTAGAATGATGTCTAGTTCCAAGCCTTGTCCAGCAGGACAGAAACTGTCTGTTTAAAGAGTGGCAGGATACGCATGTTGCCCTACTCTCAGCATCACAAGAGCATTTCTGTCCACAGGATGACACTGTTCTGCATAGATACAACTGGCTTTAAAATGGAAACATTGGCCTGACCATCTTAAATCACATTCAGAAGCAACTCTAAAATGACATTTAACAGATGCTCTGGCACTCAAGTTATTGACAAGCTACAGAACAAATAACAAATTTATAAATAGAGACCCAGCATGGATACCCAGTATGGGCAAGACATTTAGCTGCAGCTAGTAATAAATAAGGGTTTTAATAACACAGTGACTTTGCAGTTACCCACTTCTAAATATTAGTCAACCCAACTGAGAAGGCAAGTGTATAAAATAATCTCTGCAAGTAAAGAAAACCTTAAGAGTGCATAAAAAAAAAAATTCAAAGCTACTGTATATTAAAAAAAAAACCTCTAACAAAGAAACAAGGAGCTAAGCTTCAGCATTGTTGTTCAACAACTATCTAGTTAGGGTTGTTACACATCCTTGGGTGCAAAAGGAACATGACTAGCAAAACACATACCAAGATGTCACTTATACTGTACCCCTTAAAAAGACTGCTGCTGCCTTGAAGGAGAACTTAGTGCAAAATAGAATTACTTGGGAATTGGCTCTGGCCCAAAATCAACCCACAGACACAAACTGCATTTGATCAGATAAATGTATACTGTAGAGCTAAATCTAGTGAAGAAACAGAGGCATAAAACTCAATGTTTTGAACGCTTCTAATGAAACATTATGGTTGATCATACCTAATGACTCTTGCATATTAAGTATAATCACTTAAATAGAATCAAATGTGGCTCCTGGGAGTAAATCAAGCCATTCAAATTAAACTGTACCCAGTTACAAACAAAGAAAACAAACAAAATTCCAGAGAAGAGACTGAATTTTTATAGGCACATATAGAAGGGGCTGTAGGTCCATGTTTTTTAGACAAGTTGTTAGTGTGAAACAGATTAATGGTTTGTTAATTGCTTCAGGCAGAAGATTTTTAAGTAACAGGTTTACTACTGGAACTTTTAACAAGCCAGCACTTAGAGGACAGAGAAGTAATTACAGTGTTTATAATAGCTGGGTACAAGGATAGCAGGCATTCCTGAAGCAAACAGATATAAGAGGATTCATTTTGCATGATGCAATTAAATGTATTTGCAAAATGAGCCTCTAAACATAAGAAATGCATGCAACAACAGGAATTAAATGAAGAACTGGAATCTTTGGAGACCATGTCAAAGCAATGATCCCACACTGTGCTGAATGAAGATTGTGCATGTGAGATCAGGGTGTGATGACCAAACTTGCACAGTAATCGCAAATTATTATCATTCAATATGGCAAAAGTATCTGCACCATATGCCCTATAAGTAAATAGTCTTTTCATGCAATGATACAGGAACACACAGACCTTCAGTTGCCAGATTTATGGTAAGTGCAACAGTGCAGTGTTCTTTTCCTTCACCTCAGCTTTCCATCTAGATAAAGGTCAAAACACTGCTGACCAGAAAAAAGCAGCACTGAAGACCAAATTAAAGAATGCAGAGGTTAAAACAAGGGTAAATTTATGTCTTTTAACGAGTGCCTGGAGCTGAGCACAAGCCTGCAGCTTCAAGCAGTGTTTCTATTGTCACACTAAAGAGCAACTTCATTTTTGTTTCATCAGATGGCTTCCTCCATCTAGGTGTTTTTGTGTTCTCCATTATTGTATTTTCTAAACGTCTCAGAGTTTCAATTGTATCTATCTACATAATGTTTGAGTGAGAGAAATCCTTTAGCTAGTGACTGTTTACTGCAATGCAGAGAGTCCTGGGAGGGAAGAAAGCTTTTTCCTAGCTAGTGACCATTTGCTAAGCTGAGGAGCTGGGCTAACTGCACACCCACTCTCAGGCTCCAGGAACTCACTAATACTGCTGCATAGACAGCAGAGATGGAGAATACCTTTCCCCAGACTTATTTGGAAGTGGGAGGGGAGAGAGCACTTCTCAAAGCAGTGGAAGACCTGAATTTAAACCACTTTCAGCTCAATCCCTATCTCACATTTTCTAAGGGTGAAAAGAAATCAGTTTTCTCTTTCCAAGAGGGACAATTTAAGAGCCATAATTTCAAGAAAATGCTTTCAAGCTGTGAATGCTGGTCTTATAAACCTTGGTCCAAAGAAGTAATGAGGCTCTTTGGCAGAGGCAAAATTACAAACAAACTCTGTCTTCATGATTTCCAGCAGCAGATTGGACACATCCCCAGTCAGCTGCGGTGAATACCATGCTGAATGTTTATAAAATAAGGCAAGGCTGAGTTTCCCAGCACTGAATACTTTCTGTGCTTCTAGTTCAAACAAACTCAGATTAGACTTGCAAAACAGCTGAAGCACCCAAGGCTTGGTCTTTTCTGACTCTTTCCTGAGCATCTGCTCCTGGCCCCCACTGGAAGCTAGGTACCAGGCTACATGGGCAGATAACTATTCCTTGGTTTAAGCCAATGCAGATGCTTTGTTACAGCAACTTGAAATGACTCAGCTTAAAAGCAGTCGAAATCCTCAGAAACTCTGGAGGCACGTTATCTTTGTAGTGTCACATCTACACAGCCATGTTCTCTAGGAAGGTACCTGGCATTTGTTTGTTCCCAAAATGAGCTTGTCTGAGCCACATCAACCAGCCCAATGTCTAAGCACTGTCAGCACCCACAAACTCCATGTTTCTGGCATACCTTCACAACCTGCTCAGTCAGATGAACTCCAGCTACACTCCCTCCCCTATGTGTCACCAACCCTCCCACTGAATGCAACATCCCGCATCGCCCAAATGCAGTTTGAGAGAAATGAGCATACGGCTCCCTGGACATAGTGGGCACTGGAAGTGGAGTTCTTAATATTTTCTGTTAAATCCTCCCCCTTCCAGATTTAATTATATGTGTGGTGACAATGGAGAGGTGGAAAAGAGTGAAGAGAAAACAGGGAGAAGGGCTTTGCATTTATGACTTTTAAACACTGGTGTTTGTGCTCTTTCTGGGGAGGGAGGGTTCCACCCTTGGGTATGCTAAAGAAGACAAAACATCCTAGACCTTAATACTCATCAGAGCAGTAATAGCTATAAAGTCTAAGTTATAAAGCCACGTGTCAGTACTCTGTCCCAATAAATATTTAATTATTCCACACAAATGGGTAACAACCCAACAAGAAAAAGCTAAATAACACCTGCCAGCATAATTCTTAGTACAGTCTTATGGGTGAGAAGAGAAGCACTATCAGCTCCTCTCTGGTCAAGAAGGAAGCTGAACATGGATTTCCACATCATTGGAAAACATCCTAACCAAATAGCTTCTTCATAAGGCAAAATTTATCAGCAGCAGCTTTACACACGTTATGAGAGACATCTAGCTACGGTCTTATTTACAGAACAGAGATCATGATTCTGAACTTCAATCAGGATAGGGTATCAACATCTTAATGAGGCAGATTTTAAGGGAATGACATCTTGTCCCATTTTTGGAATTCAATACTTGTAAGTTTATAGGTGCATTCTGTGCTTTGTGGACTTTAATCCTGAACAACTGTTTCTGCCCATGCAGTGCCCCACAGATATGGTCCTTAACTGATATCTCCATATGGTGAGGTACCTCAGACACTGTAAATTGTCAGTTCCCTTTCATGACTTACTTGTTTAGTTCTCTTCTCAAACTTCACATACAGTCCTTCAGGAACTACACAGAACAGTAAGAAATTAAAACCTGCAGTTCCCAAATCCTGAGTTAGTACTTTCGTTAATAAATAAATCTTGCAAAGTAATCTCCAGATTTTTTTTTATATCCTTGGAAATATAGAGAGAGAGATATAGTGCCTGTGCTGTCAACACTAATTGCCTTTCACAGTGCCTCAAGGATTTTTGTGTTGAAAACTAAAATATTTCATACCTCTAAGTATAGCTCCTTTGAGAAGAGTCTAAGACAACTAAATATATTCTATCCCAAAAGACAAGATTTTTCATTACAACCTAGCATTTGCTGTTATAAGGGCATGTAATGCATTGAGCTCTGAGATCCCTGACATGAGAAAGATGTGGATCTGTTGGAGAAAGTCCAGAAGAGGCCAAGAAGACAGTCAGAGGGCTGGAGCACCTCTCCTATGAAAACAGGTTGAGAGAGTTGGGGTTGTTCAGCCTGGGGAAGAGAAGGCTCCGGAGAGACCTCATTGAGGGCTTTCAGTACCTAAAGAGGGCTACAAGAAATTTGGAGAGAGACTATTTACAAGGACATGTAGTGATAGGGGTAAGGGTTGATGGCTTTACATTGAGAGAGATTAGGTTTAGATCGGATATTAGGAGGGAGTTCATCACGATGAGGACGGTGAGACACCGGAACCCAGAAAAGCTGTGGGTGCCTCATCCCTGAGAGCGTTCAAGGCCAAGCTGGAGGTGGCTTTGAGAAACCTAGCCTACTGGAACATGTCCCTGCCCATGGCAGGGGGCCTGGCACTAGATGATCTTTAAGGTCCCTTCCAACCCAAACCATTCTATGATGCTGCATGATTCTGTGATGTGTTTAAGTGCTCTTTGGAACAGGACTGAAAAAAACCTGCTCCATGTCTACTGCTAATTGAACAATACCTAATGGGTTCTAATTGCACGTAGAGAAACCCCAGTTTGTCGTCAGGAAAGTCTTTCTATGAGTGAGGAACTAAGTTACCTGCAGAAATAGTTGACTCTCCTCTGTGGGAGGTTTTATAGAACAGAGTAGGCGAACATGTCAGGAACAGTTCAAATGCAGTTGATCTGCCCCAGGGCAAGAGAATGGACAAGAGGGGTATTTTAGGTCTTCTTCAGAGTTATATTCTAGAGTTCCTACGTCATGATGAACACGTTGGACTTTTTCATTTAGTGCCCAATCTGTCACATTCCCTGCTTTCTATACGAATATATGAAACAAAAAAAGCCTTTGCAAATAGAACCTAATAAACATTTCTAGTGAATCTGAACTTGGCCCAAAAACTGTTTCATTGATCCTGAAACTATCCACCAACTTAAGCTGATTTTTGTCAAGTTGCGTTTAGAGGAGGGAAAGCAACATGGAAAAATTCACACAAAAAACACATTCATATAGGTCCTTCTTTCTTCCTTTTCACTAACACCCACCCACTTGAATTATTTTGGTCTATGATATTTACAGCTCTGCCAGATACACTGACACATATATTCAGTCTCTATACAGGGTGAAATGCAGTAATAATGTGATGGTAATACTGCAGTTTTCATCTGCAAACATTGAAGTCACTGATTATTCAAACAACCAACAAAGATGTTAATGATGAAGCAAAAAGCAAGGATTAAATGCATAGGCTGTATCCAACATTTATCAATTTCATGTGGACTAGGGGGTCCTTCAGGATTAAAACCTAAACAGCACAGATTTTAGCTAGAAGCATGCAATTAAAAAAAAAAAAAAAAAAAAGTGCAGAAAAAAACCCCCAAACTGTATTTATCACTAAAACCCCAACACTTTTTGTTAATTCCACTGTTTGTAGCTGTGGGATGCTATGTGGAGGCATTCACGCTAAAAATTTGGGTGCAACTGGTTCTGACACATATTGTGAGCTCTTATATTCCACTGACTTTTCACTTGCTTTTACGAAGGCCATTCAAAATTACAGTCTCTGAGTCTGGGAGACATCTCTCTTCTCAGGCAGTCTCTGAGAATGATAGGAGATTATAGGATGGGTAATGACCCTTTCATGTCTATTTAAAGAGATGAAGATCTAGCCCCAATATGCTGTGAGATCTAGCACCAGTTTGCTAAAAACCACTATGGTGATCACAGAGGCAAGCTGGCAAATTTGTACAGTATTAAAAGCAACAACCTAACACCTTTTTTCTTATCTAAAATTCAACACTTTCAGAAAAGCAAGTACATAAATACAAAGGAGGGTTCACAGGACACCTGTCCTGGACAGTAAAAGCTGCTTTCCTTTTTATCAACAACTAAGATTGGAAAATAAATACCAAAAAAGGACCGATTTATATAGGAAAAAATAACATACAGACAGCCAAGGAAGGTTTCAAGTGCAAGGCATGAAAGGAGGATGGCCTCTGGACTGACTGATTATTCTTGGGCTTTCACAGCAGAGTGCTGCATCCAGCTCTGGGGTCCTCAGCACAGTAAGGACATTGCCTCCTGGAGAGGAGGTCACAAAGATCCTCAGAGGGATGAAGCACCTCTCCCATAAGGAAAAGCTAAAAGAATTGGGATTGTTCAGAGTGGAGAACAGAAGGCTTGGGGGTGACCTAATTGCAGCCTTCCAGTACCTGAAAGGAGCCTACAAGAAAGCTGGAGAGAGACTTTTGACAAGGACATATAGTGATAAGGCAAGGGAATATGTCTTTGAACTGAAGGATGGGAGGTTGAGGTTAGATATAAGGAAGAAATTCTTTACTGTGAGGGTGGTGAGGCACTGGCACAGGTTGCCCAGAGAAGCTGTGGATGCCCCATCCATAGAAGTATTCAAGGGCAGGCTGGATGGGGCTCTGAGCAAACTGGTCTAGTGGCAGGTGTCCCTGCCCATGGGATTAGATGATCTTTAAGGTCCCTTCCAACAACAGCCATTCCATAAGTCTATGATTCTACGAAAGAAGGCTGGCCTTTTCTTTCCAAATTTGGGACATGTAATTGAATATGAAAAAGGAAGTACAAAACAATCATTTCCCATAAGGAATGGATCATGAATAAGAATTGATGTGATATATTAGATTATTTGATCACATTTTCATAAGGTAATTTCTCATAGAAAGCAAAGGGCTGTCCTGGATTTGTACAGCAGCTTGTACATCCAGCTCACAGTAATCACTTCTGACTCGGAACTACCAAAAATGTGTTGTGCTGTCATAAGGAAAAAACCAAAAGCCTACAATTCCAGTCTCTTTTGCTTGCATTGGACCCTTAAAACATATATGATTTTTAAAGGGACTAAATATTTTGTTCTCCCATTACACTGATAAAATTTATGGAGAGACAGCAAATTTGAAAATGGTACCCTAGACTCTGTCTGCGAGAACCCTGCCTTGAAAAGGCTATTCCAGTTTCTATGCTATAGCTTTCTATTGTTTTCCTTTAAATCAGAACATTATTTTCTCATGTCATAAAATGAGAAAAGTTTGGAGTTAGCCCTGTATCTATTATTCTCAGCATAGAATTTAGAGATCAAATTCCACTCTACAGGGCCAGCAGCATACCTCTTAGATGGCAATGAATTTAAGGAAGATGGGGTTGAGGGTTAAACACTTTGATGAGGCTGGAATAAAAAAAGAGTCTGTCCACTGTCTTCACCAGATGCTCCAAGAGATAACAGGAATACCCTTTCACCCTTTTAAAGCATAAAGATTTGTGCTTAAAAAAAAGACAGATATTAGCTGTCTGTGCCTTCAAACTGTGACTCAAATGTTAAATCATTCATGGGATATAGCCTACATTAATGTTAAGACTCATTTATTCTGATTTCACTCAAAACCAGAACGCTTGTTCTCATTAATTCTGCAAGCTTATTTTGCTAATTAATTTTTACAATAAATTTCTTCATTTCTTCAGAGAGTTTTGTTCTAGCCGCCTGCAATTCTGATTTATCTTTTTAAAGAATCACATCTAAAATGTCATGTAGAACTACAATTTCTGTCTGAGTTTTACATTTTTAAAAAGGAGGAAAGCTCTTAAAAATAGTTATGCCTATAGGAAAGTTCTTTCCAACAACTTTTAAAACTTGAAATGCCTCACTTACCATGACAACAATGAAAATTTTTACACATTTCCCTCATCTTTGATTCTGGTCTGGAGATTTGCAGTTTGCAGTCCATGCCCACTCTATTTCTGTTTCACTGTTTAAGAACAGAGCAATGCATTGCTTGCTTCTGTGGGGTTTGTTTTTGTCTTTGAAGTACAAATGCGGGTGGAGGCAAGTAGTTTAGATTGCTAACATAGTTAATAATAATCTGGAGGCTGGAAAAGGCAGATTAGAGCTGAGGGTGATAAAGAAAGGTTTTGAATCCTTCTACTGGCTACAGGAGGAAAGCAAAGGTGTGTAACATTCTTCCATGTATCCGTTCCTCATGCAGAGACTATTTTGGTTGATCTCTGTGAACTTGGACTGTGGAAACGCTCACCCCAAACTGAAAACTCCTATGAAAATTTTTACGTAGGATGTAATCACTGGAGTATTAATAACCTCAGTGGTTATCAGCAAGCTGAGAAGATATATTCTCTTTTGGAGGGTAATCACAGACACCAAGTATCAGATAAAGTACACCAAGGATGAGAAAATGAAAATTTTCTACTTTCCCTTTGACAGATTGCCATTCAAAGGATAAAGACGTTTGTGACATAATCAAGGTCAGAGGGATAACACTATGTGTATTTATATCCTCCACACCCTAATCTAACTCCTTAATTAGCCCATCCTTTCAATCTTATACACCACTGCATGGCTTTTCTCAGGTTTGAGACATCACTCATTACATATATTTTAATTCTTAATCTGTTAAATTACCTCCTGTTTTTTCTGCAGATTTTCATGTTCTGTAGCAGATGTTGTCTTCTCCCATTTCTCTGCAACTTGATTTGCTTCTTCTATTTTTTGCTCATAGCTTTTCTGGGAATTTAGCAGCGTCACTTCATAAAACTCTTGAATATCTGTTTGTAAAGAGGAACAAATAAAAGACGTTATTTGCCATATTGGCTTTGACTCCCTGGTGTTTTCCTTTGGCTGATACATACTTACACATTATCATCCTAATGATAAACATACTACATTTTTAGTAGAAAGCACCAATACACATGGATTTTTTTCTAAATTTCCTGCAAGATTCTTGAGTTATATTCTCATTTTAAAGAGGCCTTTAGAAAAAAACATAAAAATGTAAAGGAATAACATTATAAGAAGAGATTCAAAGAACATGTTACAGGCACACCTGAACAACATAGGCAGAACAGACCCTTTTACAGGGAGAAATAAGTCACAGATCACTTTAACCAGCAACCTAGAAATTTGCAAATGTAAAATAACCTTAAGAGAAACTTGTTGACACCCATCCAAGGCACCTGAATCACTCTCAGCCCTGTCTGTGGGTGCATTTGGCACTTTTTCAAGTGGGGTGCACAGCTTGAAGGAAGACTTTGTGGATTCACCACTTCAGTGCGCTGCCATTTAGAAGTGGCTGGGTAATGTTTGGTTTCAACCAAGAGTAAGCAACAAGTCAGGTCTTAAAATATCCTGTTCAGATGTTTCTATCACACTTATTTCCAGGGGGTATGATCAGATATGCAAGATCCAGCAGTGAAAACAATTTTACTGAAACCTGCGCACATAATGACCTAAGGAGGGGGGGAATAAAAGTGTTTCCTTCCTTGGGCAAGAAGTTTTTAGTCAGATAGTCATACACAAAAGGTGGCATATTGTCTAGCAGAGATAGTTGACTTTTTTTTTTAAAGAACAAATAAACTTCACATTATTTTAATTAATAACAATGGACTTTCTCCTGGATAACAAAGAAAGAGAGTGCATCTACCTGGATATGCCTTGGGACCTCAAAGAAAAAGCTTTTTATAGGGTCTGTGCTTGTCCTCACATTCAGCCTCTGGCCAGATATCAGAAGCCTCTCTTCCCTCTCTTTAGTAACAGCTAAAGTTGAACTTTTCTTGTAACTCATTTTACAACTTTCCAACTTATTAGGTACTCTATCTGTCACGTACAATGGGAAAAGAAAGAATCATAAAATCATTCAGATTTGAAAATACCTCAAAGATAATAAAGTCCAACCTTCAACTAAATGCCACCATGCCCACTAAACCATATTGTGAAGTGCCATATCTACTCATTTTTTGAACACTTCCAGGGATGGTTACTGCACTACTTTCCTGGGCAGCCTGTTCCCATGCTTGAACCCTTTTTAGTGAAAAAATTTTTCCTAATATCCAACCTCAAACTGCTCTGGAACAATTTGAGGCCATTTCTCCTTGTCCTGTTGCTGGTTACCTGGGAGAAGAGGCCGATCCCCACGTTGCCCCACTAACTTCTATTTCACAGATATATTTGTAAGAATTTATATTTCATATTACTACAAACACTTAATTCCACATTAAAATTAAAACCTATTTTTAAAACAAAAAGCTACAGGACAGTTGCAATGAGAAAGAAAGTTTCTCCATTCTCGATACAGGGAATTTTTTACAGTCACTTTGAATGCTCATAGTACAATTTAAACAGTTGTAATATATGGTTCAATGCCAGGTCAATTTGTATTGCAATGGCAAGTAAAACATATCAGGCTAATATGCAATTATCTCTAGATAAATACTTTGCAGAAATAAGCTAGAAATTGCCCTCTGGCAGTGGCATTCAGCTGGCATCACTGTCGTTATCAGGGTATTAATTGGGTTGACAGTATTCAGTCAAGGAACAGTAGAAAGGTGCTTTTGCCCTAACTTTAAAGCCTATCTTGCCCTAGTGTTTTCATTAAAAATGATGAGTGAGCCACATTTGCATGTGTATGCACATGTGCAAAATAAATATTAAAACCTCAGTCTCTTTGTAAAGGTCCTTATCTATTCTGAGGAGGCCACGGGTTGCTTTTGCTGGAATAATGATTACTGGTGTGCAGAGAAAAGCACTTCAGTACTTATGCGGTCACAGAAGAAAGCACAGAGGATTCACTTAGTTGGTTGCTTTGTAATTCCATAAACTGAAATTGCCATTTCTGTGGAACAAGGGCAGCCAGAAACTTGCAGTCAGTCGAGGTTTGCAGAAAATAGGCTTTGTAATTTGCTCTGAGTAAAACCTGCTCTATCAAGTAATCTCCACCACATGAGAGGTGCCATCATACTAGGAGGGGAAAAGTCTTGAATACTACTGAGGATAGAATGGGAGCGAGCAGCTATAGAACCAAGATTGGAACCACAGTCATAAAGATGAGTCATGGGGGCATGGTAATTGTTATGTAAAACAAGCAAAATACAGTCGTCTCCTAGTGGGGGTTTACAGGAAAATAATTCAACAAAAAGTCTAAAATCTTGTAATAGAAAACAGAAATCATAGAATGTCTTGGGTTGGAAGGGACATTAAAGATCATCTAGTTCCACTCCCCCTGCCATGGGCAGTGACACCATCCACTAGACCAGGTTGCATCAAGGCCCATCCAACCTGCCCTTGAACACTTCCAAGGATGGGGCATTTCTTACACAAATTAAATCTGTACCTAGTATCTCCTGGCACTTCTCTCATTTCTCTCAATTCTCTCACTTCCATGAAAACAAGTTCAGATTTCATGTAGAAATGGCAATATTACTACTGATGAACTTTGTGAGCACAAAACACATCTTCAGTTTGAGTCTCTGTACTGCTCCAAACATTTTGTTAAGAAATTAATTCATGTTTGTTTAAAGTGTCAGGGAATCTCACTGGATTTTCCATCTAACAGAATTTGTTTCTTTACTTCTTAAGAGATTACTTACTTAATAAATTCTGGTTGCTCTCCCTTTAGCCTAGCCAAAATATACTGTCAGTTTTGCTATATAAAGATAAATTGCAGACAATATTTTTTTTTTTTTCTAGTAAGAAGTAATTCTAAAGATACCACAATTTATTTTATTTTGGATGACTCCATCCCTGGGGAAGTGGGAAAACAAATTTTCTGTGCATCAGCATGGTAGAGTACATATCAGTAGCATTTTGCAACTGCCCATGGACAAGCATATTGTAGCTGGCTGCATTTGTTCTCTGCAGGCAAGCTCCAAGAGTCCCCACTTGTCCTTCCTTACAGATCTGTGCAGGAGTGAGCAGGGTCTAACCTTTATAGATATGTCAGGAAGCACTGTCTGTTACTAAAGCTGGAGACACTTCTCAGTTTTAAGTCTTGGGTTTTTTACTGTTGTTTAAAAATAAATATTAATGCTCAGATTTGTGGTCACTCTAACCTCATTTTTTTAAAAAAGAAAATTTAAACAAAATTAGTTTAGAAAAAGAATAAGTACTGGAGAAGACACAATGTCTTACTCGCATAAAAGAATGACCTTTCTTTCAGACAGCGGCTACATAGAAAGAAAAAATGTGCAATCAGACAGAGCTGAACAAGCTGCCTAAACTCTGCCATTTTCTGACTTTTGAGTGGTTGGTGCTGCAGCCCTACAACCATTATTCCAGTACAACTTCTCTTCCAATTTATATGCATCACAATACCCATTTGTGATAGAAACACTTTAGAGTTCTAATAGCAAAGGGGTTAAATAATACAAAAAGGCAAAAATGTTGAATAGCCTAAACTACTGTGTCTTTCGTGTGACCATGGGCTTTTGCCAACATTCTAACGAGGGAAAAAATGAGATAAAGCAATACAATTCCTCATTCATCTGTAAGCAGTTGAGCACCAGAAAGATACAATTAAATTGAGGGGAATTCAGACAAAGACAGATGATTAAAGGTCTGAGAGGACTAACTTCTGAGCAAAGATTAAAGGAAGAGAATAATAACAACATACACTTTCATATTTCCTTTCATTTCAAAGCAAAACAAACATTAAGAACCATATAGTGTTGGCTGAGAAAATTGCCCGTGGCCTCAAAGAGAAGCAAACCAGCAGGGTCAAAATGCAGAGGCCCACAAACAAGCACACCAGATCTGTCCAGCCCTTTGTAATCAACTTACACTGACTTCAGAATCACCAGTGGATTTGAGACAACATTATTCCATTTTTAAAAGTCCTCTTTGCTGGAAAAGGCAGATACAGCTGCACGAGCAAATTGGGAATGACTCCTCAGTGTGCTGAGACCAACGCAGGAACCTCTCACCCTTAGAAGCTTTCTCCTTTATTCAAGATACTCACTAGCATGATTTAAGGTCAGAAAGGGAAGGTGATCAGCATTTGTTCCTAGTTACGCATCTTGGTGCCCTTGGTGTCCCCTCAGTTGTGTGAATCAGCATAATCACCTGGTAGCCCCAAGGCTGGATGAAGTAAATGAGATAGCTCTGGCATCTGTATGATTTCCACCCACACACAGAAGCACTGGCAGGTCCCAAATGCATCCCAGTACTTTCACGGACACGCAGAAATGTAGCCATCAAGGCACACACATCCCAGTGCACCAAGCAGCTGGGATTACCCCAATCTCTCTCTTTAATACCAGCTGACCTGGAGCTGCACTTTGCATGTACCAAACTGATGCAAAGGGTTAGGGAGTGAGAACATCAAAAGATTGGTTTTCCAAGGTAATAAAGCACTTAAGGACTTACAGAATGCAGTTGCTTGTCTCAAAGCACTGCCAAGGTCACAGAAGGAATAAAATATAAATGCTATATAATACTATATATAATATAGGAAGGAATACAATATAAATGCTTTTTTGCTATAAAATAAACCACCACAACAAAACATGAGATAAGCACAGATGGCACAGCAGGAAGGAGCTAAGTCCAGGCCTAACAGAGATGAAGGTTTGGTTAGCATCCGGACAAAAAGTCCCACCATGGCAAACTATGAGAAAGGAAAAACTGCTCACACACATGCCTTCCCAGGTTATGGGAATGGCATCTACGCCCTGTGGATACCCAGAACTTGGACTGTATAAAGGTGATATCGCAGAAGAATGACTTGGGGAACCCCACCACCAGGGTGAAGAAGGACTAGTGGGACGCCACGGGGGATCCATCAGGTGGTGATATCTTTCCATTTAATCTGTCTCTCTCTTACTTTCTTTCTCTTCCCCCCTCTTTCTTTCCTATTTCTTTCTCTCTCTCTACCTCGCATTTAATGCTAAATAAAATTTTTACTTTTGGCTTGAGCATATGGTCTCATTTGCACCTTAATTTGGGAAGAGGCATCTCTTTATAAACAGATCATAACAAGTGCAAAATGCAAAATGGCTCAGCTTGAGCTTGTGCAGGTTTACAATGCAGCTATGCAGTGAGGGTGGAACCACAGAACAATATGGGTTGGAAGGTATCTTAAAGATCATACAGTTCCAATGCCCCTGACATGGCCAGGGACACCTTCCCCAAGATCAAGTTCCTCAAAGCCCCATCCAAGCAGGTCTTGGACAGATTTGCAAGATACCAAACTCAGGATTCAGAACACAGGGAGCATAAAGAAAATCAGAGTAGAACTGGAGATAAAAATCTTTTGCACCTCTTTTGCATTTCAAAAAGGAAGGGGAAGAAGAGGAAAGTCTGTATTCCAGTAACAAACAAGCCAATGCCAGCTTTCTGATACCATCTATATTTTATACAACACAAGCAATTAAGCTTAAAAAGATAATCTTGTACATCGCTTAGCCTGAAGTTGTACTGCATACGTCAGCAAATGCTGCTTCTCCAGAGACTTCACAGTACATGTGGCCACTTGTAAAAGAGCAGTGCAAACTATTCCATGCAACAAACCTTATCCAAAATCCACTGAATTTGCAGACACCTACCCCCTACAGCATGTTTTGACCTCCACTGTGCTGACAGCTATTCCAAAAGCTGTTACCTTCATCTGTGCTGAGCAATGCAGGAAGATTTCCTTACATACATCTTGCTACCACCCCCTTCACTTTATGTCTTGACAGGATTTAGCAATGGCATCAAAATTCTGGTATCTGCAGGAGTTGTCTGTTGTTTCTGCAGACAGCTGCACAATTTTGCAATTAACTGTAATAGCATTAACAACGTAGAATCCCATTACCCAAGGAATGAGCTCTCTGCGCATCATATTTCTAGAGAACCAAACTGGGAACTGGAACAAATACTCTGTAGGATAAAAAGGAAGGGTGGTTTTTTTTCTCCTCTTTCTAGAAGTCCTTAGCCATAGAATTCATTTTTCCTATACTGTGCCAGTGCCCTGACTTGCTTTGCGGTGTAAGTCCCATCTGTTTTTCCAGGGCATCCAGGGACAAGGTGGAATGGGGGTCTAAGGCAACACACAAACACAAGCTGTTCCCTTTCTGGGAAATTTGGGACAGTTTTTGTCTATGTGTAGGATAGTGTCTGATGTGTACCTTTTAATGTTGTGTAACCCAGCACAAATGACTACTGTCTGGCAGAACACTGCAGATCAAAATAAAGTCAGTTGTTGCAAGCTCCTGCTGTAAATCCTTTTTTTAACTAAGGGAACATTACAGTGTACATCTAAATGGCATCATTTATTTCCTGGGGAGTAGATTATGCTGGGTCAGCTTCAGACATCTGGTCTGAATTATTAGGTAGGAGTAAGGCGAATTGTGCAGGATGTTGTTCAAGAAGGAAAACTCATTCAGGCAGTACAAGTAGCAGGAAAGTGATCAGAGATTGTACCAGCCTGCCAGTAAAGAGCTTTAGTGGCCCTGCTGATGGAAGCAGTCCAAAGAGAGGTTAAATAACATGCTTCACCCAGTGCAATTATGTTGTGTGGGTTTTTTTCAAGTAAAATGTTTCCACATTGAGTAAAACTGCCTTTATAAGAGAGAAAAGATAAAAAGCAAGAGACGTTAAAACCTACCTTGAAATGGGGTGAGTTTTCTACTAAAGCAGGCCTATGGCACTCACCCACATGGGAAATGGCACAGCTCCAGTTATCAAGCTGGCTCATAGCTTCACAGTCCTGGGGAGCTCCAACCTTCCCCCATTAGCATCCCTCAGTGCAGCAGCAGTCAAAAACACCTTGCCCATTTCAGCTGCATCTCATCCCCTGGTTCCACATTGCCTTGGGTCTGCACTAATAAAGGCGGAGTCACATTCAACAACAAAGGAAAAGCTCAAGGCTCATGTTTGCAGTTGGCAGAGGTAACACAAAGATATTTCAAGTCAAAATTAAATTTAGCAGCCCTGCTTGCAAGGTTTTCAGACACAAGCCTTTGGTGCACAAGAAACATGTATGCCAACCCAACAGCAAGAGTCGATGCAAGAGAGAAAAAGTTGTGTATTCCATGCAGGCAGTGAAACAGTGCAGTGAAAGCCAAGGAAGCAGTCTTCTGCCAATTCCCTACAGTTGATGAATGTTCCTAAATCTATTAAAAGCAGCATACTCTGGTAGAACATGTACCAAAGTAGGCAGCAAGAAATATGGCTTCTGTTATTAACTTGTCTTGATTCTTGAGCTTCAGCAAATCCCTTTTATTTAGCCTAGATAATTTTGAGGTCTCTTCCAAAGTGAATTATCCAATGATCTGGTGATTCTTTGTACACCTAGGTTGTAAGCCCTTGGAGGCAGGAACCATTACTAAGCAGGTACGTACCTGCACAAAATTACATCTTTTTATGAAAAAAAGTTCTGAAACACTCTACAGGCTGCAATAAGTAACTGAATGGTTAGTAATTGATGTCCAATAGGTATTTAGATATATGATATAAAAACATACTTTGAGTACTTCCGGCTTTGCAGTACAGTAGCAACATCATTGTTTATTGCAATATAATCAAAGTACAACCAAAGCTCTCCAAAAAAATCTCAGCTAGGAATATGCACCTCAAAGGCAGCTGTTCAAATTCCAGGGAGAATAAAATATTCAACACAGATAGCTGTGCACAGAGAAGACAAAATAATTGCTGCAGCCATTTCTATGTGAGCGATGTTCATGTTAAGTGAAAACTAGAAGGCAATCAATCAAAGAGTAAAGTCAGTATTTAAGCCTTTTCAGTCATGATACTGAGTGTATTCCTACAGTTCTGCCTACACATTCTAGCCACTTATTCATAAATAAGAACTCCACTCTGGATTGAGGGTCAAAGAAAATGTATCCTACCATGATATGCAGGACTGACAAATGAGTAACAACGGATGAGGAGAGAGGACTTATAAGAAAAGTGAGGATAAACTTCTTGATAGGGATTGTTGTGATGGCACAAGGAATAATGGTTTTAATCTGAAGGAAGGCCAATTTAGACTAGATACAAAGAAAAAGTTTTTTACAATGAGAGTGGTGAGACACCGGCACAGGTTGCCCAGAGAGGTGGTAGGTCCCCCATCCTGGAAGCATTCAAGGTAAGGTTGGATGGGGCTCTGAGCAAGTTCATCTAGTGGAAGATGTCCCAGATCATTGTAGGGGGGTTGGTCTAGATCTAAAGGTCCCTTCCAACCCAAACAATTCTATGATTCTATGGATTTAAGCATTCACCACTGACAATATGTTATGGTTTATAAGTATGGTTGATAACACAGTGTTTTCAGTGCAACATGACAAAAACCCATGAGACAGGTTCAACAATGCACAGAAAAACAGTTAAAAGTGGCCACTGTAGAGTAAATTAGAATTATGGCACTCAGACCTTCTCATGTTCTTCCTGAAGCTTAAGCTGCAGGAGAGCAGAGCAGCAAACCCCAAATCCTGCAGCAAGGTTTCATTTTAACCAGGCAATCCAGGGCTTGTGGATCTACACAATCTGCGAGAGTCAGAACAGGATCACAGGCACACACTGGCTGCTTTGTACCTCCAGACAAGCAGGCAGATACTTGAACCTGTTCCAGGATATTTTCTGATGGAAAACTATATCAACAGAAAGTGCAGATAATTTTAGTAACTGTTCAAAGGCAGCAGCTAAGGAAGTACTAAGAACTCAAGGCAAGGTTTCCTGTGCTTCAGAACAGACCTTTCATAAAATGACCATTTTCTTTGAAAAATGATGGTTTGTATGAAATTCTTTTCCTATGAGCTTAAAGAGAAACCTTCACTTTTTTTAGCACTGTGCATTCCTCTGCGTGTAGTACAGAATCATGGAATTACAGAAACGTTCAGGCTAGAAAAGACCTTTAAGGTCATCAACTCTAACTGCTAACCCAGCACTGCCAAGTCCACCACTAAACAATGTCCCCAAGTGCCACATCTACACATCTTGTAAATACTGCTAGGGATGGTGACTCAACCTCTCCCCTGGGTAGCCTGTTCCAGTGCTTGACAACAATAATAACATCCCTTCAGAATGAGACTCTATTCGTTGTTTGGGGAGTTGGATTCAAAGCCACTACTGGAGAGATTTTCCCTATTTTCTGTGCCGCAGTTAACAGTTATCACTGTGCACTTCTGATCCCGACAGAAGATCGCACAGCCCCACTGTTTGTCACAGAAGTCATCAACAGACTTTCCTCTGAATCGTTCCAACATGTGCTTAAACAACTGAGTTCAAGACTGGAAAACTGTTCAGTTATATCATTTACTTGTTGAGTGATTTTTGTTTGCTGCTCAAGTCTTCAAGATGTTCTTTCTTTAAATCGGGAAAATTAGGAAAATTTGACAAAATTTGACTGTAAAATGCCAAATCAAAACTGGGGGTACGTTTTCATCTCTGAGGCAAGAGTCATAGAGAAAAAAAATCAGATTATATATTTCCTCACCTTTTTTTTTGGATCTTGGAAAGGACCCAGCTGCAAGCCAATTTCCCAGCATGGAGGGAAATGCTATATACCAGACCAGAACCAGAAAAAAGGTGTATCATTCCATAATCCTAAATCAGATTAGTTTTATATAGGCTTTTCTACTGCTGTTGCACATAAATAGGTTGAGAGTAGACAGGGTAAATGAAAGACCTAGTTCTTGGAGCACAAGTTTTGGGACCTGCAGGCTTTGGGATAGCTTCAGATACTCAGTAACCCAGCCAGGGGCCACTCCCCACAGATATCTCCCAGAAGCACCCAGTTTGCTAAAAACCAGAGTGAAATTTCAATCAGACACACTTTCCCAAGGCAATGTAAGAGCATTTTCAGGAAAACCCCATGGCAGTCTATAAGGACTTAATAGTAATTGCTTCCTGTCCTTTTTCTTCTTTTTCTTCACCTTACAAAGAAGCATCTTCATACACAACCTCTTTTGAACATCACTTTAAATATCAAGCTAAAACAAAACACTAAAACACAACTTCGTTCTTTGACCTGCCAGAGCAACTCTTTACTTTCTTTAATCTTTTTTCTTCAAGGTCTCACCTAGGAACATCTTCCCCTCTGCATCTCTCTTACCCTTTCTCTGCAAACACCCTACAGTCTCCTTTTAGTGGAAGGATATACATCTGCTCAGCCCAAGGCTCTGCTTTTTAGCAAGGCATCACCTTCTGTACTTAATAACCAACTTTACTCTGATACCAAAACACACAATCCCAGGCAACCTGAGAGTCAATAAGTGACAACTCAGTTGTCATTTTTGTTGAGGTGCTTTGTAAAGTCAAACATGTGACTACGGGGCTGCATCCTCCATCTCCACTTCCCCCCCACTGCACTCCTGGTGCAGCTGGTTTCCTGCCCAGAAACCAAAGTTCAAAATAATTTAAAATCAACCTACCCCTTTGATACATGCCTAAGCTGCAAGGAAAAAAAAAGGCAAGAACCCGTGTAGAAAACTGGGTTAACTATATTCCAAGTCTCACCACTTCAGTTGCCTCTTCCTTCCCTTTCATTTTACTAGTAGAAAGTGTGATGTAAGTGGCAAAACCAGGGAAATGAGAACTTCAGACTGCAGATTCTATTTGCAGTTTTTCCACTGACTTGCTATGTGACCTCAGGCAAATATATCTCTCTGCACTTCAGCTTAACCTTCTGTAAAATTGAGATACAAATGCTTTGACTTACCCATAGGCTCACAGCGTGGTGTTACACAGCTTAATTAATTAATGTTTGTTAAACACTTATAATGAGTGTTTCTATACAAGTTTAAATTATTACAGGTCGTACCTTCATAAACTCTGGCTTATGACCCTTGGACATATTTGCCACAATGTCTGGTGTAACCCTTAATATTGCTACTCTGATATAATAAATTATCCTTTAAATGATCCCTTTCACTGGGATGACTGTGACTTTATCTACACTTAACATTTACAGTCATTGCATTTATTGGTCTGACCTTGTATTGCAGGTTTCCAGGCACATCAAAAGACTTCCTTGGTCATGCTTGAATTTGCTTCACTTTATGTTCCCATGGTTTTAGTAACAGATAAGAGGCTTCATGTAAATTCACAGACATTTGCTGGTCGCCACTGGAAGAAGAGCATCTTGTATCCCTTACACAAGTCCTTGCAGGTCATGAATCTCTCTACTGTTCTCATTATCTCTATTCTTATGTAATTGATTGGTTTATGGACTCACTACAAGATCTTTTTCACTTCAGTAATTTAGATTGTCATTCATTATGGATTTGGGTATTTATTCATAAATCTTAGAATCATAGAATGGGTTGGGATGGAAGGGGCCTTTAAAGATCATCTATCCAACTGTTCTGCTGTGGACAAGGACAAAACCAATTTGTAAATATTTTTTCACTGATTATTCTAGGGCAATAATACTGTGATGTGTTCCAAAGACAAAAAATTACAAAAAATTATGCTCCTGAGTTCACCATTCTTTATACCAAGTTTTAATCCTTATCACAGGAAAATTAGCATTATGAGCATAATACTGTGCTTATTAACAAAATATATTTTTTTCAAAAGAAATCATTCATAACGTTTTACTGCAGCATCTTTAAAAATGTCTGACAGCAAAACTCAAGGGAGCAGAAAGAGACATGCTGATCAAAGGGCATGGGATAAATGCTGATGAAAAAAGTGACCCACAGTCAAGGAACTGGCATATGCTTCAGTGTTTTATCACAGAAGACAGAGGGAAAATTAGTACAGCTCCATATAATGGTGGTCTGCTGACAGAAGAAGACCCCATCTTAATTTAAGGCAGAGCAGAAGCTCAGACCAACCACCTTAGACACAAAAATGCTAAATCAAGCTAGCTTTGGGTGGGGGGACAGACAAGACCAACACTGTCAACCTCTTGATACTGAAGCAGCCAGAGAATTAAAGATAGGACGCAAACTCTAGGGACTCTTATCCAGCCTAGCTATGAATTGAGATGTGTTCTGGAGATACGGTGAGTTTGTCACATCTGCTGCAAAGGTCAGGCTGGATAGCACAGCTGCTGACATCTGGAGCAGCAGAGATTGCACTGCTGTGTGCTAAAGCCAGAGGCTTGGCAGGCATGGCACAGGGCTTCCAGAAACCTGGGCCTTTCTGGAGATGAGAACATAGGCTGGGCAGGCACCTAAGGTGACAGGACAGTCTTGACTTACATGGAGGGTAGGGGATGAAGCAGCCGTCTCTGGGAACACTTCAGTCACAGCCTCAGTCCACTTCAGTCGCTCTGCCAACTGTGTTGACTCAACATCTGTTCCTGACCATGGGAGCTGAGACCGAGCTCGTGTTAACTCCTAAAGGTAGGTGCCCTAACCTGGAACTACATCCCAATCTGAGCATCCTTCTTGAAAGAAGGCAAAACTGAAAACCTGAGTGGACTCAAGGGATTTTGATGTCATTTCTTTCCTTGCAGTCAGAACTTTTTCTTGGGCAGAAGTCTGGTGATCAGATTTGCATTATTTTTCATAGTTTTATAAGTTTGTTTTCTCTGTTAGTAGAAAAAGATCTAGGACAAATTTAAGGGTAGTAGGTCGTCTCTTTCCAAAGTTCTGCAGTAATGCAGGATTATCTTTTAAAGACCATGCACTGTTAATCAGCCGTCTGAAATTGTCAGCTGCTGTATGGTATATATGGTTGAACAAAATTAACTTTGCAAGTTTTATTTCAAAACAATTTTTGCAGTCAGCTTCTGAATGGATGAAATGAAGTTACAGCTGGAGCCTGAGGACTATATACAGAATGTCAGGGCACGCACACCTACAGAAGGCTGCTGCTAATTCTTTTTACTACTAAAACAATCGTAAATTGTGGAGTGGAACAGGAAAAACACTCACAAAACCTTGAACACAATGAACATTCCTTGAATATTATTTCCAGCACAATGAAAATATTGATACAAAACCAATACTTTTTGTCCCTAAAAAACCCAAAGTAGGCAGGTATCAGGGAAATAGAGCATTGACAATGATTCTGCCACTAACTCACTCTATTGTCCTTGGTATTTCACTTGATGTGTTATAGGCACTTATTTGTGCACATTAAGGTTGTGAAGATCAATTTTTCAGTATTTCTATCATGTTTTGATGAAATCAGACATGATAGGCTGAGCTGCCTTATATTCCTTTTGTTATGCTTGCTATAAGAAAAAGCCAGGCATTGTTCTAACAAGATAATAATATTCTATCAGTTTTTGTAATAACAAACCATGTCAGAAAGTACAATTCAATTCATTATTTAAAATCATGACAATAATTGAACTTCATTTTTAAAATTAAGTGAAAATATTTCAAATTATATCTCGAATGTAAGAAAATAATTAATAAATACTAGTTACGCAACATAAATTATTGAAAATTTCTACAAAGGCAGAAAAACATAAAGAGGACTTGCAAACCTGTGTCCAGATATCAAGTTCACTAAGGGTAGGTAACAAATTTTAAAAGTAACACCAGATTTTTGCCTCCTTTTTTGACACTGGCAAAGGTAGATCTCTCCTCACTTTTCCCAGTACAGAGTGGGTTGGGAAAGGGGTGTAAATCACACACAAAAGCCTATGGAGAAACATACAGATATGCCCTCCCAGGGAGTAAAAAAAACCCCAAAAAACGGGGTAGACAGGTCCTTTTTGTGCTGTCTCAGGAAAGGGGATGTCACAAAGGTATACAGGGCAGATAAATGCACAGAAGATTATAAGGGCAAGCTCTAGTAATGGGTCCTAGTTTGGATTTACTTCACCTATTTATGATGGGATGGTTTGTCATTTTACCTTAAAGGTCTATGACAATTAATAAAAATGGGTCTTGTCACTTTAAACCATCCTTTAAAGGTGAGTTAGGCTAGAAAAGTGAAGATGTGGTGCTGCCAGGAGGCCTGCAAGTTCTTGTCAACACTGTAAGGGAAAAGGCCAAGCGTTCACAAAAATGAGGAAGGATGAGAGGAGATGGAGATTATTCCTATTACCATACACATACACAGAAAACTCTGTGCTTGGTGTGGAGAGAAGCTGACTTCTCCCTTTGAGACTCTGTCAAATTGCAGGATAATGATCCAGGCAGCAAATAATCCATAGACATATTTACAAACCCAGGGCAGAACAAGTTAGACAACTTGAAAAAACTCAGTGCTCTAACAAGGGATCCAGCAGCGGCTTTGGCTGCAAACAAGAAAGCTGAAAGATGGCATTATGACTGTATATTAAATTTACTTGTAATTTCTCTTACTCTTCTGCATTGCAAACAGAGTAGCTGCACAGTGGTAGGAAAGAACATGCCAGGTGGTTACGGGCTCAGAATTACCATTTTGTATGTATTATCTACTTAAAAATGCAAGGTTAATTAAGGCTCAGACGCAGCAACTGACAAATAGTGGTCGGTGAGTGTGCGAGTTCTTCCAGTAATGAGAATTCCTTGCAGAAAGTACGAGTGCAACAGCATTTTATTCACTACAGAAATCTAGGACTCCATTCAAGGAACGCATGCAGAGCACACCGCTGTTAATTGGGAAGTTGTAATTAAAGTACCCACGAGCCACCAGCATGTGGAGACACCTAATGGACATTATGGAAAGCAGTGCATTATGTCTGGCTATTCTCAGAGGATTATTTCCCAAAAAAGCCGCAGCTGAAAGTGGATGCTAGTGAGCCAAACACCGAGTGACATAATCCCAGTCACTAAGTCATAGGAACAAGTTTGACAGATCCATCAGGAAAACCCACATGGCTGCTCAGGAGCCATGACTGACATGACAGAAAAGCAAAGTAGCTTCTAAACAAGTTTTCAAGCCTGAGGACCAAGCACAGGAAGTCCTGCAAAAACCCCCACATCTCCCTGCTATGAACCAGGGAATTTCTGCACAGACTAGTTGAAGGAGCTGCCAGCTCCATTTCTTTGCCCACCAGGAATGGATCTCATTCTGCTGCCCCATGGGCATTCATCCAAAGATACAAGGGCCAGGAGGACATACCTGCAGGATGTAACCATCTCACCTACACCAGCTACAGCTGCCTGCTCAAGTCAGAGACTTGAAAAACTTTGACAGAGGCACCAAACTGGAGAGATTGCTCTATTACAACCAAAAACTGGACTTCTGATGCCTATAAGGAATCGCTCCAGCACCCTACAATATTACCAGGTTGAAACAGTGAAGGGTGAAACAGTCAAGGGCAGCAGGAGAACAGAGTGGCAGCCTGAAGCCATGACCAAGCTCAGGTTGCTGAATGATTAATGAAATGATGGATTTACCCTGCTAAGAGAAGGGAATAGCTTCCAGGGCTTAATGGCAAGAAATTTAAAACTGATAAAAGGCAGAGGATGGGATCTGGTTTAAGCAAATCCTAACACAACCTGGGCCACTTACTTCCACAGTATACTTGTGCACTACACCACAGGAGACAGACACAATAAATAACAAGAATAACAGAAACTTTTGCATTTCATAAACACTATATCGTATTAGGGCTCAGTTATAACATACTTGCAATATTATTAATGAACTCATTTTTGTAAGATTAAATGCTTGGGAAATTGTCAACTACCTGAAGCAAACTAAACTATGGCTTTCAACACAAATTTTAATATTATGGGAGCCCCTTCAACCTACATTCAATATCCATGCAAAGGGCTTGTGATGCTTAAACTTATAAAAATAGATCAGTAAGTCTTGATTTGTGCTTTCAGCAGAATCCTGCTTCACTCTGAAGAAACCCATCGTGTCAGGGATCTGTATCGATAAGACAGCGGTGTCTGGGTAGAACCATAGAGAATCTTTCTATCGTGCCCTTTGGCTAATGCACACAGAACTGCATTTGTATGCACAGGGGATGCAGCCAGCCCTGCCACTTGTAAAAGGGTTGCAAAGCTGTTCTACTTAGATTAATAATAAAAGTAAATAGTCCTCTTAGCATTATGTACACTTAGCATGGAAGAACTCATCTGTACAGGAACAGGAGAGGAAAAACTGAGCATTCACAATGCGTTGAAGGGAATTGGGCAGGAAGGAGTTGTAACTGGAAATTATTTAATTAACTCTAGATTCTGCTTTTCCAAACTAAAGTGGAAGTGTCACTGCTACAGCAGCAGCCACGTAAATCCAAGAATCTCTGGAATGGAGCTAAGACAGAATTAATTCAAGCACAAACAAAAATAACTGTTATTAACTGAGGGGATGAGTGGTCACTTCTTTTCCCTCTGAAGATCTGAATTTATGTGTACCTTGATTCTGCAAAGAACATGGCCCTTTAATGACCTATACAGGACAAGGAAAATGTGTTTCTTTTAAAAAGGAGAATGCCATAACATTTAATTTCTTTCTTTAGCCATTACTTAAGACTTGATTCAAAATATAAATCTCCAAAACTGCTGGTGTAATCACACCTTTAATATTTTAGATCATGTTCATTATAAATAAGCTTCTTCTAGAATAATGTGATCTAAAAGACAAGCTGTCAAAATTCCTTGTTAAATAAAAAGTGACAGCATTGGAAACATGCTCAGCTGAAAAATAGCAAAGTTTATGTACAAGATATTATTAACAGTTCATGATCTTTCACATACACTGTTCATTTATTAGAACCTATGGCCTGAAAGTTGACGTCAGTTCATATTTCAAAAGAGATTTTTCTTTAGCAGCTTTTTCTAAATGCCGTGTCAGTGACTGTCCATAACTCAAATAGCACCCTGCCATGTAATGGAAGTATTCAACAAGATGATTCAACCACACATGATATTGTTTTGTTAAGAAATAGGTGAAAAAAAACTTGCATTCCCCACAAAATCACATGAATCTCTTTGGGAACCAATAGAGGCAAATATTTTCTGCTTTTTGCAAACACATCTACACTGTCCTAAACTGTTTGAGGTTTTTTTCAGTTTAAATTTGGCGAATGTATTCATCTTTAATGAGCCAAAACCCAGACATCTGAAATAGTATTTTACAGATGTTTCCAAAATATTTTCCCAAATACAGACCACAAATATAGTTTCCAAGAGCCAATCACACACTTAGCTGTCTGGAAAAGAGAAATCCATCATCACATGTAATATTTTCTCACAACAAATGACACAAAAAAAATCTGATTGCCAGAATAGTGCTGGGAGTAGGAGAAAATCAAAATGTGAGTGGTGACCGGCACTGTTTAACATCATTGTTGGTGACATGGACAGTGGGACTGAGGGCACTCTCAGCACATTTGCCAGTGACACCAAGCTATGTCGTGTGGTCGTTCACTGGAGGGAAGGGATGCCATCCAGAGGGACCTGTACAGGCTTGGGAGGTGGGCCTGTGTGAATCTCATGAAGTTCAACACAGCCAAGGGCAAGGTCCTGCACCTGGGTCAGAGTGATCCCAAGAAAAATACAAAGAATGGGCAGAGAATGGATTGAGAGCAGACCTGAGGACAAGGACTTGGGAGTGCTGGTTGAGAAGGTCGATGTGACCCAGACATGTGCACTTGCAGCCCAGAGACCCGTGTCCTGGGCTGCACTCAAAGCAATGTGGGCAGCAGGGTGAGGGAGGGGATTCTGCCCTTCTACTCTGCTCTGGTGAGAACCTCACCTGGGATGCTGTGTCCAGCTCTGAGGACCCCAACATAAAAAAGATATGGACCTGTTGGATCGAGTTCTGAGGAGGCCACAAAGATGATCAGAGGGCTGGAGCATCTCTGTTATGGAGACAGGCTGAGAGAGTTGAGGCTGTTAAGGCTGGAGAACAGAAAGCTCTGGGGAAACCTTATAGCACCTTTCACTACCTAAAGGGGCTACAAGAAAGCTGGGGAGGAATGTAGGTATAAAACAAAGGAGAATAGCTTTAAACTGCCAGAGGGCAAGTTTAGATGAGCTGAGCTGAGCTCCACTGGTCAGAGCATGGTGCTAACAATGCCAAGGTAGTGCATTCAACCCCGTATGGGCCATCCACTGAAGAGTTGGACTCAATGATCCTTGTGGGTCCCTGCCAACTCAGAACATTCTGTGATTCTTAGATAAAAGGAAGAACTTCTTTACTGAGAGCCTGGTGAGACACTGAAGCAGGTTGCCCGGAGCACTGTGGATGCCCCATCCCTGGAAGAGCTTGAGGCCTGGCTGGATGGGGCACTGAGCAACCTGGTCTAGTGGAAGGTGTCCCTGCCCGTGGCAACAGGGTTGGAACTGAATGATCTTTAAGGTCCCTTCCAACCCAAACCATTCTCTGAGTCTATGATTCTAAAAGTTCAGAATCTAAGTTTTGGCTTCTCTCCTTTCCTGCAGGCGTAATGCATAATTCCCTGAAGTCCCCTGAATTCTCTTTGGCAGGATAATAGGAATCATATAGTGGATGAGCTGTCTGCTGATTAACCTGGCAAGTGACAAAAGAAAACCCAAACCTGCTGGGTACCAACTACTGCCCAGCATACGACTAAATGAAAAATAAGGAAGGGAGGGAATATGTGCATTGGTAAGTGCTGCTCAAGCTGCAAAGTGTTAATGCCAGCAAGCACCTGGATCATCTGCATCCTGCCTAATGAATATTTTCTCCAAGAAAACACTTTCCTTCTTGAAAATTCCCATAAATCTGCTCTCTGCTATTGACCTCTCCTTGAAATTTCTCCCTGTGTAAAAACTTAAGTCTCGATGCTACGAACAATTTACATAAAATCATGCATAAAATTTTAAATGAAAAATAAGAGTAAAGAGTCTTTTTACTGTTTATAGTTTTGTAGTGATAATTGGATCTGTTAGTTTCTCAGTGTTAGACATTACATCCCTGACACACTCTGATACAGACGAACTGATGTATGGTATAAACCCATACATAAACCTTTTTCCTTCTGCAGAAGCTGTTTTCTGGCATCTATTAACTTTCTTGTTATATTTATTTAAGATTCACTATTTGAGAGCCTAACTCAGATTTTAAAAATCAATGACACACATGCACATGTACAACCCCAACAACCTGGCACTGGGGGCCACAGAAATTAAAGAATGTGTGTAAGACAAGTGGTTAATAAGAAAAGAAGCAATAAAAACTCCTGAGCAACTATAGCTCTCCAGAGAAGCAGAAGGAAACAGAAAAAAAGTTAGAACCAGAGTTTGGCAAGCACAGATAAGAACAGGCAGATTTTCTTTGGATTACTTCAGTCACAGATGTACTAGATTTGTACATTAGCCTGTGACTGAGGCAGAAAAAAATAATTTATCAGAATGTGCAGCACAAACACACATATTGAGCTCCTTGACACAAATAAAGCTATTGAGAGAGATACATTTCATAACAGAACTCAGAGGAAAGAGGAAATAGTTGAATAATTTATAACAGATTTGATACTGTTGAGGCAGATGTGCAATTTTAGAGGACTTGTGATATTCTTAATTCTGGAGATCAGATTGAACTGGGAATAAGAGCTCCGAATGGAGGGAGGAGGAGACGCGAGGAATTCCTTATCCAAACTCCAGGACAAAAAGAGAGAACATTTCCAGGATTTCAGACCACAAGTAAACCCAAGTGCAGGTTCTGGAAGGAAGAGAAGACACTACGGACACAATTAGAAAAATCTCTCCAGAGGAATCTGCAGACTCAAATAGAAGGAATTTGCAAAACCAGTGTGGAGGGCTGAACCAAAACAGACACAAAACCAGTTCTACACTCTATCTGTCGCCTTTGGAAAGACTTTCCATATTTTTCAGAAACAGAAGCCAAAATGTATTAAAAATTATCCAATTTTACATGGCCTTGTTGAAGAGGCCTTTTTCACCCTATGAACCCACAATGAGGTTTTTTCTGACTAGTTGAGCATGGCAGGGGAGTTTAATGCAACAGCTGAAACCATCTGAAGAGAAGACATACTTGCACAACACACAAGTAACTACAGATTAAGCTGTGGATAAGTGATTCTCGTTGTAGTTTTATAGGAGCTTGACATAAGGATAAGGGAAAATCTTGGAAAGATACGGTTTGTATTTTTTTTCAGGGAAAGAGCATATTGATTCAAGGGCTGAAAACACAGCAAATGCTCAGGCTCATTATGAGAGCTTAGGCTGTAAGACAGAAGCCTATGAGGGTAGAAAATCAATTCCATCATGTCTTTAATAGCATTGGAAAGCTGTCAACAGAACACAAGATAAGGATGATGCCCGATCCCTAGAAGTGTTCACAGCTGGGCCGGATGAGGGCCTAAACAATCTGGTCTAGTGGAAAGTGTCCCTGCCCATGGCAAGAAGGTTGGATAAAATGACTTTTAACATCCCTTCCAACCCAAACCATTCTATGATGAAACTCAGTTGTCCCACTATAAGTGTTCCTAAGAATGCCCCTGCGGTGCTCAGATACAGATGCAAACAAGTGGAACAAAAATCGGAGACATCTGTGATAGGAAAGTTTTCTTGGCCATGCACACGTGCTTTTGTCTGCCAGTGCTTCAGTACAAGAGGAGGCTTGTCAAAAATAATGCTAGATATTTACATCTAGATACTGACATCTTAATTAAATAAATTATAACCATAATCCCTTTAAGAATTTTGAAAGAAGTTCTTGCTGTAGGTGGTATTTTAATAAGTAATATTTAATTGATATGAAACTTGGATAAAAAAAGGAAAACAATGTGATAATATATCCCATTATGATAATTCAAGAAATTGCAGTTCTATATAGATATTAAGATGTTCATCCATACCAGAAATATTCATGCACTGAGTTAGAATGACTATTTCTACTACATAGCAATAACACTACTAGAAAATATGAAAGTCTCCATTTTACCTGTGCACATAAGCATGTCAAAGACTCTACATATTAAATTCTGAACCTGGCATACCAGATGTGCTAATGATAAATAATGGGTCACAATATGAATTGTTCTGAGTTTAAGTACATTGCAAAAATGTGTGCACATTACGTTGAACCCAGATCATCCACAATCTAATGCTTTTGCAGGAAAAGCTACCAAATTGCTTTAAAGGATGCTTTAAAAAAAAAAAAAAATAACCTGGGGATTTAAATTTAGATTTCCAATGGGCATGCTGAAGTCGAAAAGCAGTATCTCTGACTCTGGACCTCAGAAGTACAAGCCATGTGGAGACAGGACCAAAGGCCCAAGGAGGAAGCTCTTTGCTTCAAAAAAGATTCATAAAAAATGTGGAGGTGGAACTGAGATTCAGAAAATCTTGATTAAGTTCTTGTCTTCAAGCTCTAAGCTCATTTCTCAGAAACAGAAAATATAGATCAAATAAGTTCAATGTTTATTTTAGAATATTTTTTTCTGAGTTTAATATTTGGTTAAATAGAGCAGTACATGAATTCATTGCACCAAAAGTTTTAGACCATTGTTTGTTTCTGTTTATCTGAAGAAGATTGCTGTTCTGACACCCACTCAAAAATAATAAATAATTTATATATACTTCCTTTATTAATTTATATCACAGCAGAATGTATTTCAGCACTCAGTTAAAGCAGCTGCACATCACATTAAGGAGTTCTTGTTTAATTGTTCGCAAGGATTACAACGCACTATCAGACCACCCAGTCCTGACTCTGCAGGATCCGACTGTGAGCAGACACTCATTAGGGAGAAAAATGAGAAATTCTTGATGGGCAGATGGGGCATAGCCTGTCCCCCCATCCTTGTGTCTGCTGGCCGCAGGCTCAAGCCCCAAGGCATGAAATTTCACATCATTTCCCTCAATAATAGCTCTGGATATTTTTGATGCACACATAAAATATGCAACCTCTTTTTTTGTTTACTTTATTTGTCTTTTATTTATCACTATGGCCACTTTCCATTATATATTTTAAAAAAATTATTTGCAATAATTCACAATTTTCAGTTCTTAATTATGCAAAGTAGCCTATTTCTTGACAAAAGGAAAAAGAATCCAGCTTCTTTCTTCAGGTTTTGGATCCTCTCATTCATTTAACTTCTGTCTCATCTCTAAATGAAAAATCTCAATTCATTCAATTCCTATTCATATCAGAATGTTTCACCTCATTCAGCAATATGATACTCCTTGAGCTCTGATACCTCCTTTTTGAAATAAAATGGCCAGTCCTGAACAGTATTAAAATAGGTTTCAACCACTGATTTATGTAAAAGACTTTATGAAAACCTTTGTGCTGTTTACCATCCTTTTCTTTAGGAATTCTCATATCCTGTCAAGCTTTCCTTACTACAAATGTGCATGGAGCAGAAGTCTTGATTGTACCTCCTACAATGAAGCCATGTCCTTGACCATTAGGGATGTACCAGTTGTGACATTTAGTTGGTTTTTATTGTGACAAAGATTATAATATTCAGATACATTATACACATTCAGAATACTAAGCTTCAGCTGAAATACTCCCTGGAGAAGGGAAAAGTGGCTGTCAGCAAGTGACCTTATAAAGACCAGAAGCAAATAAAATTACCAAAGGCAGTAGGGAATATATGGGAGGAAACCAAGAAGAAAGCAAGCAACTAATTTAGCAAAATTAAGCTCAAAGCATTTCTTAAACTTATGAGCTATTGGAGGTCTCCATAACACGAGTGGAGAAATCTTTATCCAAAGCACTTTGAGAAAATAGCACAAGGACACTTCTATGTCTGGTCACTGCTTCTGCTGGCAACCTCACTAAAGGAACCAAGCACTGATTGAGTCAAAAATCTTATGTCATATGCTATCTGAAAATATGAAATTGTGCTAAAATTATTAAAACAATGACTAGATAAATTTGAATTCCTATTAATGTCTTATGTTTAGCTACTGTGTTTAAATAAAACAGTAAAAAATTTCTAACTGAAATTAGATGTTCCTTAAATGTCTGTAAATTTATTATGACAAAAACTCTGTGGCTTCAGGCAAATGCACACAAGTTTAACTTCACACATGTGAAGAGTCATGTTAAAGATAAATGGATCACTCAATTTCAAGTTAAGCACAATGGTACATCTCTGAAAAACTGGGTCAAAATGTGAAACTCCCATTGAGGTTTAAAAACACACTTGGGCAATCCTGAAAAACAGTGTTAGCCTGGTAATTTATACTGAAAACAAACAAATGCACTAAAGAGAGCTTATAAATATTAATTTGGCATTTCTACCAACACAAATAAATAAAAGCTATAAAGTCAAGTCTTTAGAATAATGGGATATGCTTGTGTGTTCTGCATCTTACACATTGTGGGGTTTGGTTAATGCTTTTCCACTTTTTATATTTCCAAACAAATTTCCTTTGCAAAATGTTCTGCATCTTATGGGAACCTAAGCATGAATTTTAATGTTTTTTTCATTTCAAAAAGGTAGATGAGAGAAGTGTCTGTTTACTTGTCATTTGAAATGCAGATAGAAGTCATGCAGATGCAGATAAAAAGAGTCCCTCCTTGTCATACCAAGTAGCAGTGGTTAATTGTGATGCATCATGAAGCATATGCATTGTCGAGAAACAGACACATTAATCTTGGGAAATGTCATCAGGCAGATCAAGACACACTGGTCAATAAAACCCAAATGGCTTTGTCACTCTGGAGGTAAAAAGAAGAGATGACTTAACTATAAATAAGCAAGAGGACTTCTGGTTCAGTTTTAATAGCACTTTCCTTTAACTTTGAAATTTAGACAGTTCCCCGCTGACTTCAGTCAGGAATCATGTGCTGTATTTCTGTAACAATTTCAGAGATTTTCCCCTCTAATTCCTTTGCTCAAACACCCTGATCAAGGCCTCCCTCCTTTCACAATCTCTATAAAACCAACTCCCTCTGACAGTATTTTCATTAGAGGTATGACATCCTGACATTGAGCCTCAGACCTCTGATGATCAGCACCTTCATGAGGCACCCTGAGCTACAGCACCACCAGCCTGTGCCTGGACAAATGCTCTGAGCACACCACGGAGCTGAGGGCATTTGCCATGAAATGTGGGTCTGCTGCCAGGAGACTCCCGCAGACAGATTCATCACTGGCTAGAGCTAAGGGAAAAAAGTATTTAAATTGCACCTAAGACAAAATGCAAGGTTTCTATACTGATTATATTCTTCTGTGAAGAAGATACAGGGCTTCTGGTTCTGCAATCAACCTTTCAAGGTGTATACTTTCTATCTGCCCCCTGCTCCTGCTCTTCTGTTTGTTTGGGACAACTACAGACCTCTTGAAAAGAATTTATCTTTCAAGCTGCACAGAATGTCCCCAGTGTTCAGGTCCCATTCTCCTACATCTGGAGAATCAGCCCATGAACCACCTCTGCAGGAACCAGTTCCTCACAAGTCATTTGTTGTAACCAGTTATGCCACAAAGACTTCTTGACTCATGCACAAAACCCATTTTCTACCTTGCTTGGGTCCAACTGAAACCACGGCAAACAGCTACCAAACAAATTATATTGTTTATTTTGGTGATACCACTATCACCTAAATTATATTAGGTGATCTCCAACTTGCCAGTTTCTAGGAGATGTAGCCTTGTCTTGGTTATATCACCAATATTATGAAACTGAGATGAATAGAATTGTAGTAAGCGTTGGGGCAGAGGAGGAAAGAAGAAAGACACAGTGGCACCAGCTTGAGATAGTTCTTCATCTGTGCCTAGAATGAAGCACTGTTTATTACTGTGTCCCTCAGATCACGGACCAGGGGCCTGTTGAGATAGGAGATTCAAAAAGAGCATCCCCATTTGAAACAGAAAACAGCTGAGGCTCCCAGACAGCCAGGGAATACAAGAATTATCAGTCAGCATGAAAAGGATCTGCCTTGGCACACTATCAGCTTGTCAAGGTTTCTGTAAGGCATCACAGGAAGAAAAGACTTCTAAAATAACTTGAAAGTTGCTTTGTTGCTGTTTCAGAGAGCTCCTTCCACATGTGAGGGTAAGCATGGGAAAGGTGATGATTTGAAGACATAAAAACAAGAGGAAGGGATCTGGTATCATCAGCACATCAAAGATGGGAACTGACATTTAAAACGAACAAGAGAAGACAAACCATGTGGGGATGAGACAAGAAAGTTGTTCAAAATGAACACAAGATTATGTTGTATAAACAAAGACAGAGGAACTAATGGAACAATGCAGGAAGGAGGTAATGTTGTCAATGTACTGTATAGGACAATACCTCTGCATGTGAATTTTTAATTAATTTAAATGGGAGAAGACTGGAGAAGAGAGTATTGCCTTGAGTGATATGCCAGGCATAAGAGCCTGGATAAGACTTTTAGTGATGTTACAGTCAAAAAAGACCACATCCTGAAAAGAAGGTATGCAGAAGGATTGCAAGATCTGACCAAACTGGGTATGGGAAAGATCACCTTCATGACTTTGGCCTCAAAAAGAGACCAAAAGTGACAGCAATGGAAAATATTCTTCTTACCCTGCAGGAAAGGAGGCTCAGTGGGGACATTATCACTCTCTACAACCACCTGAAAGGAGAGTGTAGCCAGGTAGGAGTCAGTCGCACGAGAAGAAATTGCCCCAAGTTGCAGTGGAGGTTTAGATTGGATATTAGGAAAAAATTCTTCACTGAAAAGGCGGTCAGTCATTGGAACAGATGGCCCACGGAAGTGGTGGAATCACCATAAGTGGAAGTGTTCAAAGACATGTGGATGTGGCACTTGGGGATATGGTTTTATGGTGGGCTCGGCAGTGCTGAGTCAATGGTTGGACTCGATGACCTTAGAGGTCATTTCCTAACAGTTCTATGGTTCTATGACTCTATGAATTATCAAGAGTCATGTGTCAGGGGTGGCTAGAGCTGCTCTCCAGATGTCAGTCAGACCTGCCAGAAAAACAACCCCTGACCACCCTTTGGACAGAATAAAAACGGCCTGGATTATCCAGACAAGTCTGTGCCCCATCAACATAGACATGATAAAATAAATTTGTGTTTGCGGACAACAGTACCAAGAAACAAGTTAAAAAGGACTAAAGGAAACTCAAGGGCAGATCTTTTCAGCATTCTCATAGAAAGATGGAGAAGGGTCAGAAGATAACAAAATGTGATTCAAAATGGGACCAAAATGTGACAAATGTGATTCCAAATAAGACGAGATCACAAAAAAAAATTGATTCAAAAGACATTAAAGTCACTAAAGAGGAAGAACATCCTGGGAAAAGGGTATGGTCAATGGCATCAAAAGCAGCTGAAGGTCAATGAGGGCAGAGGCACATACAGAGACTTGGCTTGGTGTGAGCCCCTGCAGCCCTCGTTGAAGGCAGGGAAAGAATGACAGTTGGACTGAAGAAAGTCTAAATCGGAATCAGAAGAGAAAGATTTATTTTAAGACAAAATCTCTCACTTCATCTGTTCTGTATTCTTTCATATTTTTGGCTTCAAGCACTTACAATTTCCTAGTTATGTAACTCCTAGGAAGTGTGCAGATGGAGAAGAATTATTGGGATTGTGGTCCTAAGGCTGGAAAAGTGCCACCGGACAGTTGCCATATGCCCGCACTTGCTGGGATTCCTTATATAAACACCGCAGCCAAAGTGGCCCTGCCCCTCCCCTCCAGGGAGCACATCCCCAAAGTAAGACTCATCTTCATCAAGAGGAACATTGAGAGCTTCCCTCTTTCACTACTTCTGCACTATGAATTCAGGCAAGAAAAGCTGGCAATGTCTTCTGCTCATGTGGTAGCAACCCTGCTTTTCACTCTGGAGCTCCCTGGTTCAATCTGCAAGGTGTCATTCAAAGCCAGAGGCTGTCACGGTTGCAGTGCTGTTTCTCTGTGCTGCATTGCCTCGGTGGATAAAGATTTCATTTTCTAGAGCTGTGGAAATGGCACCTTTTTTTTAGAAGAAATCAGCTTTAAAACCTAAATAGTTGTGCTTGCACCTAACTTAATTCGAAAGATTATTCTCCTATTTGTCTATTACTTCCATTTCCTTAATGGATTCCTCTAGTGTTGACGGGCTTTCTGTTAATTGAACATACTCAGGATCACAGTTTCAGCAAATTATTTAGTGAGAATGTAGAGAAACCTTTACCTACTTCAACAGATGAACAGAGCTTCAGTTACAGTGAAATAAAAAACACACCCTCGTTAAACTAACATTTAACCCAATGTCACAATGGGTGCAGTTCACATTAAAAATCATTTAAATGAATAGAGCTGCAAGCTCTGGACCAGTTAATGATGGATGCTAATTAGCAGCAGTTGAACAGAAGAAGCCATCTTAACTAAACAGACAAATCTCTACACTAAAAAAGCCATCAAGCTCCCACTTACAATGAGGTTAATTTAAACCTACTGTTGAACAAAACCAGGCCTCCAGCTTGAAGGAGACACTCATCTCCCTTCTCCTAACTGCAACAAGGAAAATATGTTCTAAGTTAAAAACTCCCAGTTCTGAACCTGTAGAGTGACTGTAGGGGCCCAATTATTCTGTCCCTAGGAAAAGTCACCCTGGCTCAACTGCTCCAGGGTTAGCCTACACTGCTAGGGATAAGCCCACACAGAACAGTGGATTCTGGCTCTACTTCATGCCACAGAAATACAAATCCTCACTAAAGACTGCTGTTTCAGTGGTGTTGTGTCACACAGAACACCTACTCTTGTTCTGCGAATTTCAGCTTTGCTGCAACATCCCTTTTCTCCAAAAAGAAACCTCAAGTGCTATATTGGACATAATATTGCAAAATTAGGTTTATTAGATTACATGTTCCCTGAGTTTTCATTTCTCCCCTAAAACATGACCATCTTTGCTAACCCTTTGAGCTTTCCCCTTGTCCATTTTATTCCATTTTTCACTCCATCTCAACAAAATTCCAGCAAAATTCTGTAAAACTTCACGGGCTGCAGTCAGGGACTGGTGTGGGATCACTTCACATACTTCTTCAGCTCTTTCATCTTTGTAGTTGGCTTTGCTTTTCACAGCTCTACCGCTGGTTTTAAAGTCAGCCCTGAAACTCAGCACAGCGCCTGAATGAGGCTGCACCCCTTCCACACTAACTCCAGGTGTAAAGGCTGTAAGAGTAACAGGGTCAGTGATGCCATCAAGGTCCATTTCAAGAGGTGACATTCAGCCTCACACCTGACCCGTAGTAAAATATTCCACTAACAGCACATGGAAACAACCAGAACTCAGTTACCTCTCTCAAAGTGTTTCCAGCTAAGCAGGACCACTAAAACAAAAAGATGCTGGCATTATAATTGGCAGATATGATTCAATATACAAAGTTTGGCACTATAAGGAAGAAGGGTTGTTGGCTGATTTTTTCCCTAAGGCAATCTTTCTGAGTATCATCATGGCTTTTAAAGGGTTGTTTATCCATTCCTGACAGCAGAGACAATTAGGATTGATGGTTAGTACAGGCAGACCTCCAGTGAGAAGATTTTCCATATTTGTCAGATTTGTCTTAGCTCACTGTTTCTTGGCATTACTCCATTTTTCAGAGGCAAGAAGGATGGACTGTTTTGCTTTATGGGATTTGCAAACACAAGTGAGGAAGGCAGGAGCTTCCTAATACTCTCTGAAAAGACCTCAGCTGTGAAGCAATCTACAGCATCACCTCATTAATATTAAACCTAAATAATTTTTTGGACCCTCCGCTGACACTTTGCCATACTAAAAACAATCATAGCTCAGCTGAAGTGAACAATATTGGGCTTCTGAATGCAGCTACATTCAGAACTAGCAATTGCCTCTCACAGAAAGGTAAAGCTAATGCCAGTTGTTACTAATGCAACTGAAAAAGTTCTAGAATGAAAAAAACTAACAGCTCATTTGGGAAAATCTACAGAAGATGTAAGAAGTCAGATTCTCAGATGCAAGGAACTAACACAAGTCAGTTTGCATCAGCAAAGAGTCTGGCCCCAAATTAGAAACTGATAAAACTTAGAAGAGGAATGCAAATCAAATGAGAAATTTATATCAAAGGTTAATAAATTTTGCCAGAGGTTACTCCTGTGTTAAAGAAGGTCTCAAAACATTTGAACAAATTTTAAAGTCTTTGAAGTACTTGAAAACAACCTTTACCTTTTGTAATTGCTTACTTTGTACCTACTCAGGGACCTGTACAATTGAGTATGTTTCATACTGGGAGCAGGGGATTGGAAAAGCTGTGCTTCAACTTGATGACAGCAAATAGGGGCCAACAACAAAAAGCCTTTTTAAATGAAATAAAAAAGGAAATAAAGCACTGGGATCCCTGCTTGTGAAATTCATGCTTATGATCAGTTAGAATTAAATGATGCATTTTGGTAGAAAATGAAATATAGGGTTTTCTATAAGCATAAATTGTTATTTTTCCCCAGACATTCCTAGACAGATTACAGAAGCAGTTTTTAAGCTAATAAATCGGAAACCTTCTCTGATTATATATAATTCGCTAATAGAAGCGAATTTAGCTTCCCTGTGCTCCTGAGAATATTAATTCAAAGACAGCTGCCTAATTTATATTTTCTAAGTAGAAGATAAAGCTAATTATTTTTAAGTGGAACAATAATTGCCATCAGAAATTAATTCCTTTAGTAGACAAAATCCCAGACACAATTTAGAAAAGAGATGTTTCAGTCTTCTATTGATTTGTGGATGATCTGATTTGATCCACAGTGAGGACTAACCAGCAGCGTGCTTGGTTACAAATGCCTAGCAAATAGGCTGGGCACTTTTCTCACAGGGAAAATCCTGCAAGTTCTTCTTGGAAGGCTAAATAGGAAATAAACTGTGAGCAGAAAGAATAACTAATATTGGTAGAAACAACTGGGGGAAACAAACGAACAAAAAACCAAAAAGTTCAGATTAAAGGTCCAAAGTAGACGGGCAGGAGACCAGAGTGCAGACTCTGGATAAAGCACCTTCTGTTCCTCAGAGGACTCCAAGGAGCTGGCAGATGGTGCCCCACAGTGCTGCCCAGAGCCACGAGAGGACAAGGACAAACAGACCTCATGGTCGCTCAGGTCTCCCCATCCAGCTTTCCCTGATGCCACTGGATCCTACAAAGCCCTCTAAATAGTACAGATGCCCAGAGTGTCATGCTGGAAGTTTTCAAACCCAACTGGTCTTTGCACACCTCTGCTCTTTGTGCACCTCTGCTGCAGTCTTGGCTCTTTTTTCATCATTCCACCATGTTTGCATATTCACCTGTGTAAAGTTAACACAAGCTCTATCTCTTCACTGAATGGACTGCAAACTTGCCTGTTGCCTATACGGAAAACTCCTCACATCTAATGCTGCTGTTGTCACCTCATGGTCTGTGCTAGCAGGAAGAAAATCATTCTTGAAATGACAGTATCATTTTCCTTGGAGCATAATATACTTCAGATTTCTATTTAGTACCTTCACAGCCAGTCTCTGCCTGAGATATCTGGATATTATTGAAACTGCAAGAGCCTCCAAAATCCATTTTCAAGAACAAAGCTACCTCCTGACTGACTTGTGTTCTGCTCACACCTGTTGTTGACACAGAAAAACCCACACATTTTAAACCTTCCCCAGTTGTTCTATTTCCAAACTATTTGAGGACCGCTCTAACTTTTCAGTGCTCTCTTTTTCCACCCAGAGTGTCCCCTCAGCTTGCTTTGTTCCTGATACAATTTAATAATGAAAGCTTACAATCTGTCTCCTTTACGTCAGCAGCACTACTCAAATGACTGCAGTATGCAGAAAATGATTTTCATTCTGTCTCCAGCCCACACACTTATCAGGGAAGGCTTAGGACCTCAGTTTGTAAGGATATAAAGAAGATTTAACAGAGAAACAAGTCACTATAGCAACACAGCTTAAAAATGAGAAATTACATTTTGTGGTGAGAAGGGAAGAGAATCTTTTATTAAAAATTTTTTATTAAAAACATATGGGTCTCAGCCTGTAAGTTTTTGTCTTTTAAACACATGAAAGGTCCCATCTGGGGACACTCACAGTGTCATTTCATAGTACAAATTTCTGGTTTCTGAGGTTTTTTTTCTACATTGCATTCCCATTTGCAAACCTTTTCTTTGCACTCATGAAGAGAAGCATCCTACCTTCCTTTTCATATGAAGCTTAACATCTTTTTGCTATTTCCTCAGACTCTAGTAGCTGGAAAAGAGTTTATACAAAAACTCACAATATTTGAAAGCCTTACACTCCATGCTCGCTTTTAAGCATATGTCACCAGGATCAGAGGCCAGCCTGTTCGGGTTTTCTGCCTTAAAACCTACCCCCATGCTGTCAATGTATTCACATGGTTTTCCTCCAAATTCTGCAGTTACTGAGGAGAGTATTTCAGCCACACTGTCTTTGCATGTCTCCGACCACTGCTGCTATTGATTAAAGCCATCCACAGAGCTGCTGTCAGCTCGGGGAGCTCACACACAGCTGCTACCAGTCAGCTGCACGCATTCCTGGCCAGGGAGGTATGAAAAGGAGCTGGAACCCCAGCCACCTGTTACATGTTTTAATAAGTAAGGTTGACTGTATTTTCTATAGATATAGAAATTCTTAGTTATGGTTTACCATCAGAACGTTCCTGGAATTTAGTAGGGGAAATTTTGCTGCTTCTCTAGATAGACCTGATAGACAGAGCTCATCTGGCACGGACAAAAGGGATGAGCAATGGAAAAAGTGTGAAAAGTTAAGCTTGAGAACAGCTTAATTCCCTCAACTGCAAAAAGCAGTATTTCTCTCTCTCAGTGTCCCATATGGAAAATGGTGACCTTATCACTTGGCAGATGCACAAGCACTGGGTGAGGACTTGGGCATTAGTATGGACAGCACTGTCAGCTCCATACCATGGACAGAAGGAACATCTTCTCCCTGGTGTTTTAGATGCAAGGCTATACCAATTTCCAATGCTCAGATAAACATCAAAGCCAATTTCCCTGCTGCCTCTGACTACTCTTAGAATATAACTTGAGATAAAAACTCAGAGTTATTGAAATTCAGAGAATAAAGCTAAATTTTGACTGCGAGTCAGCCAAATTGATTTCCAGACTGATCAGTATTCATGCATAATTAAAGCTGGGCATTTTTTTTCAAGCAGTTCACACATTTACCAACTATCAGTATTACAGGAGTAAGAATCACTTTTACTGGAAAACACATCCAGAGTCATCCAAATCCTTTGCCTTTGGGTGCATACACCCTGAGAGACAGACAGGCACTTTGAGCAAGAACCTCACCCGTGTAAGACAGCCTATAATTCCCCTCACTTTGTTGTTTTACATGTTGAGGATGTTTCCAGTCTGATGCACCTCTATTTGAACGGAAATCTGAACTTCTTTGTAGAAATCCAGGAAAAAATTTACTTGCAAATAGCCTTCTATAATGTGACTTTGAAGATACCAATACTAGAGGAAAATACGGTTTTGGTGCATTTCTCTATGTTATATCAGTATGTCATTTTTCTCTTTGACTGGACAAGTGACTATTCTGTCATATTAAAACCTAGATATGACATTCCATTGAAATAGTACATATATCACAAATTCCCAGCACATTCCTATCTCTCCAGTTTCATGCCTTGTAGAAAAAAAACAGGAAAGCTCACAAGCAAAGGCATTACATTATTTTGTACCAAAACCAAAGATTTAAGACCCTCAGCTATTCACAGTTCCTTCACTGACTTATTCTGTTCATGCTGTTGCAGATTCACGGAGCAACTGCTCAATTAAAGCTTCACCCATAACTGCAGGCAGGAAGTATGGAAAAACAATCCCTAAATGCCATGACTGATTAAAATCATATTATAAAAAGTATGTTTCAGAGTTAGTTTTGCAACTGTTTAGTATTCCATTTTTAATACAGTTAGAAAGTAAATTAAGCCACTTACAGTGAACCAAAACTTCCCTTGTTTCCATGGAAATGTTTAGAAGGGTGATCTGAAGTTAACCACACTGGTAGATACAAATGTTTGTTACCAGCCAGCTTAATCCCCACGGCTGCCTCTCGTGTGCACCATCACAGCCAGGAACCTTTCACACTGTGGAACACTCCTTACTGACAGCTGATTCCTAATCCACAGACAGAGCAGGACCCTCTCAAATATGTGTCACACTGACAGGGGCAGGGGCCACCAAGCCTGCACACTCATCAGCTAAAAACTGTGCGTCAACAATAGACCCTTTTAATATTCCACAATTCAAAGGATGAGCTGCTTTTTTATTTTAGTTCTCTTTCATTGCCTGTTTTTCATCTAACACCAGCAATTTTAGACTGGTGTAATGCTTGTATCCAATGAAATTACTTCTGCTTTATCCCAGGGTAAGCAAGATCAGAATGAGATCATTTGTGCTTTATTCGTGGGAGAAAAATGATGGATTGCTGTTCAAATATTAATACTGAGATTTCCTATGGAAAGATCGTATATAATATATCAGTAATGCACAGCAACAGTATTGCCTGTGGGTGTGGTTGCAGGGGAAGTGTGAAGGTATCCAGAAGTTTTGTAAGAAAAAGGGAAGCTATATGAATACTGCTACAAAACAACTAATAAAACAGTCATTTGTGCCTGTGTGAATCTGCAAACTTCATGCACATATTGATTTTTTGTTCAAGGCAGAAACCTGGCAAAATAGAAAATGAGAGGCCAGTTTTGCTTGGCCAAAGTTTGAGTTCAAGCTGACCTAAGAGCTTGCTGCTACCCAAAGGAGTGGACAGTGCTCCTCCATCCTGTCTTTCCATACACTTCCCTCACACCAGACACTCTTCCAGCTTTGTTCCTTGCACCAGCTTTCCTGCTTGTCAGGAATTTTCCTGAGATAATTCAACTCATTAATTTGGCAGGAAATTATACATTTTGGTGGGGGGAGTTACTTTTCCTGTAGCTCATCCAGTCAAATAACCCCAGCAACGGATCAACAAATGCTAAAGTCAGCCTGTACAGCTAGAGATGACTGCAGAGAGCCTCAGCTGTGTAACTGAAATGTACCTCAACTTATTAAAGCCCCTATCACACACAGAACCATAGAATTTCCTGAGTTGGAAGGGGCTTACAAGGATCATTAGAGTTCAACTCCTGGCTCTGCACAGGGCAGCCTTAAGAACCACACCATGTTCCTTAGGGTGTTGTCCAAACACTTCTTGAACTCTGTCAGACTGGTGCTGTGACCACTTCCCTGGGGAGCTGTTCCAGAGCCCTACCACCCTCTGGGGGAAGAACCTTTTCCTGATATCCAACCTAAACCTCTCCTGACACAGCTTCAGGCCATTCCCTTGGGTTCTGTCTCTGGTCACTAGAGAGAAGAGACCAGTTCCTGCCCTTCCTCTTCCTCTCATGAGGAAGTTGCAGACTGCAATGAGGTCTCCCCTCAGTCTCCTCTTCTCCAGCTGAACAGACCAAGTGCCCTCAGTCACTCCTCAGGCTTCCCCTCAAGGCCCTTCACCATCCTCATGGCCATTTTATGAATGCTCTCTAATAGTTCACAAATGATTATTCATTTATTTAAGTAAGATGTTACCTTTCTGTACACACAGATAAACATATGCTTCCATCTAAAAGGCTGAAAAACCCAAAACAAACCCAAAGCATGATGGACAGCGACTGATTTTGCAGTTACATTGTGACCAGCTCAAACAGAATTAGCATCCACAGTATTTATCTCACCAAACAATAAAGAAAAGTAGTGGCAAAAATTCTCAGTTAAGCTGTGGATTAGGTGTCAATCCACCACCCTACTGCAGCTGTATGCATGGCTCCAAGGAAAATAAAATCTGGTAAACAAGAGACAAAGGGGAAGGGGGGTGGTGGTGACGTAACAGAGATCCAAAAGAATAAACGTTTGTATGTACAAGCCCTGGAAGCAGGTAAAAGGCTCTTAGCCAGAGATATTCAAGCCAGTATGAACAAATCTGGAGAGAATGGCTTATCAAGTGTTTTCAGGAGGACAAAAATGCACTATCTGTAAGTGGCACATAATAGTTACTCTGATATTTCTGATGTGTTACATGAGGTCAAACCTTTTAACATTTGTCAAGCTGGAAAACAGCAAAACTCAAACTATCTTTTACTGTGACTTCAGTCAGAACAGAGCCCAGCCCTGACAGCAGCTGCACAAGAAACAGTTGGCAAAGACCTAACATGCCTGAGCAGTCTCACCACCTCAGACTTTCAGTGTCTCAAGTCTTCTTTGGAAATAAAAAAAAAAACCAAAACAATAACCAGAAACTGAAAGTAATTTCTTTCCTAGTCAAAGTCTTCTGAGCAGCATAAACAGGAGACACACTCATCTTCTTGGCATACTGTATCTGCTACTCTATGCCAAATAAAACAGCATTTCTTTTCAAATACCTGTCAGAAAAAAAACAAGCAGAAAAGACAAGAAAGGGTATTTGATTTTTAAAAATTATGAAATTTAATAAATTTTTTTAAAATGTATAAATCAGTGTTGCTGATCACTTATGGGAAAATAAAGGTACTGTCTGAATCAGAAACCTTTAATAAAACTGAAGGTTCTTCCTGAAGCCCAAAGTACAGCTTAAAGTTTGGCTTACTGTTTTCTTCAGAGCCCTGAAGCAAGCTGCCTTAAAAGCACAGACTGAAAGATTCTGGTTTTTCAGCCTTGGAAATTAAAGGGTGAGACTCTCATTGCTGCCTCCAACAACTAAATTGGAGGGTCTGAAGAGGAAGGACCAAGACTTCTCTCAGACAGGAATACTGAGAGCACTACAGGCACCACAGGAAATACCTTCTCAAGGCAATCACCATGACAGTGGCCAAATATTGAAAAAGGGGACATGAGAAGCTGCAAAATCTCCAGCTAATAAAGTCCTCAGCACCTGATCTAAGTTGGTCCTGCTTTGAGAAAGGACAAGGTCCTTCAAAGGTCTCTTCCAACCTCAACCTATTGTGTGGTTCTACCCCATCAAAGTGGGCAGAGAAGATTGTGTCCTCCTCTTCCCAGTAGTTTCCAGGACAGCACACGCGTTTGGAAACCACCTGTGTTTTATCACAGTTTTCTAGGAAGATATGCTTGATAAAAAAATCCTAGTTTGTCACAGCCCCTTCTTCTGAAGAGGAGATTGCACCACCATAGTCTGAAGTTAATCTTACAAAGGTGAAATGTTGTATTCAGGGGACATCTGAGAGATGTCTGGACCATTTGCACCAGGGCTTTCAGTGGAAAAAACCACTCAAGTCAAAGAGCCTACCTCCTTCCCTATACCTTAAATGAATAGAGTCAAGTCCAACTCTGAAATGCTCCTTAGAAGTCAGCAAACTGGGTGACACAAGTAAGTTGGAAACAGCCTGGAGCAGTGCTTTTACCACAAGTCTTACTGCACAAAATTTCAACACTAGTTTCCCTCCCTGAAAATGAAGTTTTTCAACTGCCCCTTTGCAAAAGGGGACATTCTGTTTTATTCTCAGTCACAGTCCTATATTTCTGCTGATTTCCTTGTGCCAGCCTTGGCACAGGTTTAATTCTAAAGTGAGCTGACACAGACCCATTTTCTTGGAGCGAAAGTGAATACTTTCCTGACTATAACTAACTTGTCTACTTGTGGATCCACAGGAGCAGCAGTGCTGGTACAAGAGCAGAGGGGACAGGAGAGGACAATTATACTGCCAGGCGTTGCCTATAATCAAAAGAGAAAAAATCCTTGCAACAGTGTTAGAATAGTAAAGTAGAAAGAAAACTTTTATTTGGAAGCTTTCAGGTGTCTTGGTGGTGATGGGCACACTGGGAATCAAATCTCTACAACTTTATAAGGTTAATTAATTAGGCTATCTAACAGGCACATCCAATAGGAGATTCAGATGCCCCAGTAACCCACCCCTGGGTCAGCCCCTTGGAGTTGGTCCAAGGGATCCTCTTCCCCACTTCTTAGTGTGTCATATTGTAGGTCCCCTACTTGGGATGAGATTAAACAATATTTCAGGAATCTGTTTCGAAGTTCAGCTTATTGTTCTAAAATCTAGGGAAAAGAATAGGAAAGGTACTGGAGCTATGGCCATGCATTACCTACAAAGCCACAAATACATGAAAAAAATAAATAAAAAGCTTAGGCATCACAGGGATTCAGAGATTAGCTGAGTTAGAACTTGAAACTGCAGCTTGTAATGTGAGTGCTCTGCAGTGCCAAATAGCGATGTCAGGAGAGGCCCCTCCAAGCAGTGCCAGGAGCCGGCTCAGCAGGGCAAGACAGCGCTGGCAGTCCCGTGCCAGAGAGCTGCCAGGAGCTGGCAGCTGAGAAGGAAAACCAAGGGTACTGATCCAATGGAGCTTAAGTACTGTAGGGACAACTTTCTCGTTTCAGCAGCATTTTGGACCTATTTAGCCTTAGCTGGGTCTCCCTTATCCAGCACTTCACAGAAGTTCCCAACAAAACTGGTTGTACTTTTCATTTTAGCATTAACTGCCCACACCAATATCCTGCTCTAAAGGATGCAAATGGGAGTTTCACCACAGAGTTCAGGAGGGCAGGGGTAGATGAATATAGTGACTTGTGGGAATACCAGGAGCCTGCCTGGCTTCTGGCACACAGCCCAGCACTTTGTGTATTCAGAAGAGACCATTAGATCATTCAGCCTGACCCGCTATATATCACAGGACATTATATTTCACCATCTCATCCTTGCACTCAGTCCAACAAATATGTATCAGGTACAATAAACTGTTATTCCCTGTATATATGCCAGCCTGAATGAATGAGATATTGTTTTCTGAAAAGGTATCAAGTCAATTCCAGTATCCTACAGCCTGCAGCGTAAGACTTCCTTGAATAACTCCCGAAAGGGAGGGGAAATCTGACTACTGAAGACTGGTAAAAGTTGCTGTTTACAGGACCAATATATTTGATTAAATCAGCATCTTATTGCATGAAAATAGCCAGTTGCCAGTAAGGATGCTGTGACAAATATTCTTTAGAAACTGGGGTACGGTTCATGATTCAGAGCATGGTGCCTACTCAGATTAATTGCATTTAATTCCAAATGCTTGATTAATATTACAGTTTTATGCAAACAATAGAGATTCCCCATTCCCTGGAAGCGCTCATGGACAGGCTGGATGGTGCTTTGAGCAACCTGGTCTAATGGAAGGTGTCCCTGCCCATGGATGATCTTTAAGATCCCTTCCAACCCAAACTTCTCTGTGTTTCTACATATGGTGATGTATGGGGAATTTCAAGATGCTTTACGGCAGAGATGTCAGGATTACCATGCTCCTTCTCCAGCCATCACCCACAGCTCACTCATGTCTCGCCTTCAGCCAAGACCCAATCACCTGCCCTCTGCCATCCCACGGTTTAGCTCTCTAACACTGACAGGAAGGACAGTGCTTGAGCATTCAAAGCGTAGCTAATATAGAATGCAGAATTACTGGCTAAATGAGAGTGCTTCCATTTACACAAAATATATGAGCCTTTTTAGGATATGAATCTCACAACTGTTCACTGAAAGCTCATCTCAATCCTTCATTATTTATCTCACTGTGCCTTCAAAGTGACAGAAATCAGTAAACCCCCAAGGCAACATTTCTGCCATCAAGAATTGCCTGCTGTTCATGCATTTTCCTCAAGTGCAAGATTGTAATCATTAGCTGTAATATTATAACTCTCTCATGACTTTCACTTCAATTCATGTGTCTAGTCCAGCTTTGCAGCACAAAAGATATTGACATACTAAAGGGAATCCAGGAAAGATTATCACGATAGTCAGGGGGCTGACAGACACAGGATACTGAGAAGCAGCTGTGGCAACTAGATTTACTTGGTCTTAAGAAAAGAAGGAACGAGAAAAATCTCACTGCTATCTACAGTTCCTTAATTCTGCTGGGGGTGTAAAAAAGATGGAACCAGGCCCTTCTCAGAGTTAGCAACAGTGGGAATTGCAGGTAACACTTGGCACTGCAGATAATGCAGTGCAGTGGAAACAGTGCTGAGCTACCTTGGGGAGCGGTCACACTGCTCTGGGCTGTATTTCACCTCTTTTTGACAGAGAGAATTGTAGTACGTGACAAGCACTGTACCTCCACACCAAACCAACACATATCCACAACAGCTTGCAAACCACACCACAGATATACCCCTTGTTAAGGAAACTTCCCTGCCCAGCCACCCAGGAGCCACTCTGGCAGTCACACTCGCACCACCTGAGCTGGGACCGAGGCCCCATCGCAGCTACACCCCACACTCACACAGTCACACTGGGGTTCCTTACCTGCTGGACCCCAGGGATTCCATAGCAGAGTCTCAGATGTCCAGATCCCTAAAATATATTGATCTTGGTGCAATAACTAAATAACAAAATAACAGCCTGAGCTGGTGCCTCTGAGAAGGGGCCCCAAACAAAGGAGCCCCCAGGCTTTTACCCCCTCACGCTTTAAGCACAGCGAAGTCTGGCACCCTCGGTCCCCCAGATGGGCCATGGGTGCCCTTTGCTATGCCAAGGCTCGGCTGTTCACAGCCTCTTGGCTCAGGCTCCCACCCCCAGAGCCTGAACTGCAGCTGCTCACCGAGATACCTGCACTGAGTGCCTTCCTCAGCACCCACCACCCGTGTTTTATTCATGGATGAGAGATGAAGTGCGCTAAGGGCCTGTGTTCCTGCCCGTGATGGCCATCAGCTGACTGCCACTCTCAACAAAACTGTCTCTCACTGCCAGACACACAATGCACCGGAATCGTGCTTTAAAAACTGAGTTTCTTTAAAATATATCCCTATTTTTTAGGACATGGAGGCTCCCTTAATACAGAAGCCCAAAATCTACAATGCCAAAGTGCAAAGGAAGTGCAGCCAGTTAGTAGATGTTAGAAGAGGCCCATTTGAAAGTACAGCAACTTCTACAGGTCTCGTGTATTCATTTTTCACAGCAAGGTCTAGAGGCAAAATGAAAATACCATTTTACACAAAAAGAAAAAAAAAAAGCAAATTACAGGCACCACATTTTGTTGAACATTCAGTATTCCCACTCACAAAACAAGACTGTATTCTACCTTCATAATAACTTGAAGCTAATGAAGCACAGCTGCTTTATATGTTTCAGAAGTAGATTAAGACACAACAGGATGTTCAGTAACTATGTTAGAAAAGCAAATTCCTTAAGTAGGTATATCAGTCTAGAGAAAAAAAGCCCTGCTTTCTAAAACTGGCTCTGTACTTTCACTATCTTATAAATCCTTTTGATTAACACATTCTCTTACACTGGATTCAAAAAAGTAAATGCAAAGTTGATGGCAATTAAATCTTGAGCCAAACCTTGCCCTGAGCTGTCTGCATGAATGTGTGCCGAGTATGAATTTACATCCTTTCTTATGCAAAACTTGTATCAAAAAAGTGGTGAAAAAACTTGCTCCATCCAACAGCAGTTACACAGTTATCTGAAGTACTGACATCTATTTAGACAGTGTTCACATTTTAGTCCATGTTGAAAACTGATGCCGTAGGTGTTAAAGAAACAAAGAAAAGAAAAAATATGAGTGCTTTGCCAAAGTTTTCCAAACAGCTTCAACACACGCCTCTTTTTTTCACATATTAGTGGGGTGCAGAATGTTTTCCAAAATTAATACATTTGTAAGTTAAAGTGGAAAAGAAGTGTTAGAAAGTACACAACTTTTGCAAACATTAAGAGGAAAGTATTTGCAGCTTCATATTATACTATAAAACACTCCTGGATTGCAGACATAATATTTCTTACATTTGAGCTCTACTTCAACCTTTGCACCTCAGAAACTTCTTGCTATTTTCAAATCACTTTTCCAATTGCCTTTACACCAACATCATTGATGTGCATCACACCTCACAAATTTGGTCAGATCCTGCTCCATCTCTGGCAGTGTAAATCTGGCACAGGTGACCTCAGTAAAGGTTACTACAGACTGGCACGGGTGTAATTTAATAAAGAGCTTGGATTCCTTGCTATATTAGTACCCTTTTAAACACCACTCCTTTAAGGTCTGCACAACTCAGATTTAATTGCATGTTACACTTTACTGAAATGCTGAGAATTAGCCCCCATTCTGCCACACACAGAGCCTTATTTTAGTTCTTAGCCAGTATTCCATTAATCATCTCCACAGTTTGCAATGGTAGGCATGATGTTTGCAATGATGTAAGCCTTCAGTGAAGTCTCTGGAGAAGTATATATGCAAAAAGGACAAGAGAGAGCACCCAATACATCTATCATGCTCATACATACACAGGCCCACACATTATGCATATTCAGTGCAAGGATCTGCTGCTCACTTTACAAGACATTACTAGGGATAATGAATCTGGACCCTTGGATCCTAAGAAGATGAAAAGGTAGCAAGTGTTTGGTATGCAGATGCACTGAACAGTGCACTGTGATGATTAAAAAAAAGGCTCAAGGTGAAAACCATAAGGGGTCTTACTAATGATCACAGGTAGATGCAGAGGGGGTGAGGAGCAGGACAACAGGTCCCATCCTCCTCTCATGAGTTAGAAACATAGAACTGTTAAGGTTGGAAGTGACCTGTAATATCATTAAGTTCAACCATTAGCCTAATACTACCAAGTCCATCACTAACCCACGTCCCTCAGTGCCATCTCTACATATCTTTTAAATACCTCCAAAGACGGTGACTCCACTGCTTTCCCGGGCAGCCTGTTCCAGTGCTTGACAATTCTTCTGGTGAAGATATTTTTCCTAATATCCAATCTAAATCTCCCCAGAGATAATTTGAGGCCATTTTCTCATTTTCCTGTCACTTGTTGCCTGGGGGAAGAGACCAACTCCCACCTGGCTACAACCTCCTTTCAAGCAGTTGTAGAGAGTTAAAGCCCCTTGACAGAGGTGGCCAGAAACTGCACGGATATAATTTGCTCAGGCCCTTCACCTACGTAATTAAGCACTAATGCAAACTCTATGGGGTAATTACAGCGTATATACTCTATCCATATGTATGTCCTGTTCTGCCATTCCTCCAGCAGCTGCAACCGGGAGGTAGGAATCACATCAGTATCCTACCTGCACCTGAGGGGATCATGAATCAGGGCCCTTGGGACTACTTTGATCCAGCAGGGAATGCCATGCAAACCTACGATCGCATTCCTTTCATGACAGTTTAATGGTGCACAGAAATAAATGTTCATCACTTCACCACACTCTTAAAGCAGCGTGGGTGCTCACAGCTGACAGAAACAAATGGTTTTCAGAGAAAGAAAAAAAGTGAAATAATAAAGGAAAAAATATTGCAAAAACAAATAGGCAATTAAAACTTATTTCTTAAATATGACAAGCCTTTAACTGAGACAGCCCTGCCATAATAAAAGCATTAAAAACTCATTAAGTGGGCTGTGGAAACTTCTATCAGATAGATATGAGATTTCATTGACAAAAGAACAAGACTCCACAGATGAATGAGCCTGGGATCTATAAGATTTGTAAAGTCTTTTAAAGTTCATTGTACTTTATAAAAAGCTAAATATTACTGCCAAAGTCTATGGAGACCATTCCCACGTCTATCTCTGTTTAATGGAGTGGTCAGAGAGATAACCAGGAAATTAATATCTCAGATACTAGTAATGGAGGAATTGACAATTTTCATTAGAAACAAAATAATGTTTGCAAATGCTGTGATTTAATCTCAGTAGCCATCCCAGTATCTTCTGCATCCCCTCCCACTGCTTTCTGTCCTTTCCTTTTCCAAGGACGATGACAGGCCTGGCAGTTAAATGACTTGGAGGGATATATGCAGGAAACCATCAGCACAGGCTTCCTGGAAGCACTAACATGAGCTCATTGCTCCAATTCCTTCTTCTCTAGCCCTCTACACACAGCTATCCATGACTGCCATGTCACCCTCAGATATTCTCTCCACAGAAGATCTGACACTAAATCAGTTGCCTGTTGCAGTCCTATTGGTGAAAATCCTCCCACTTTGTTCAGATCACATTTCAGACACAGGTATGGTTATGACATGGTTCCAGAGTGGAAAGTAATTGACTGATTCATCGTTTGATGAATTTATATACACTGATACATTATTGCAGGAAAAATCCAGACGCAGGCTTTAACATCCAGTTTATGTATATAATCAAATGCATATGTATAGATATACATATGCAACGTATCTAATTTATATTGTTAAGAAACGGCACAGAAATTCCTTCAACAGGAAAGCAAAAAGGCTTGCCCTTTCTTAAGAGAGATAAAAGGTACCAACTTACTTGGTAAGCAGGGAAGCAGGAAGGAAAACAGTTGTAATAGGAAGCTTAAGTCAGGAGGACATGTAAAAGTACCTGCTAAAACATGTTTGTTCTATACATAGTCTATTTGTCAAGTCTTTTAATACAAAATGATGCATTACATTTGTTCACTTCCCCAGAAGTTGCATATTTCTGTGATTTTCAAACATGTCTCACCATCAATTCATTAGTTGCTCCTCCCCCAAGACCACCATTCCTCTTCCTCATTAAAACACCTGGAGCCAGAAGGGGAGCTGCCATTCTCTACAGTCCACCAGGAGAGGGTAGAGGGGGTCACCACTGCCTCTCACATCAAATCAGAGCCACAAGCAGAAGAGATGCACACAGGAAATTGAGTGGAGTCGTGGTTAAGAGATGGGAGAAAAGACTATGAAGGATAAGGAAGTGGTAAAGGGCAGCAGGCTGTGCTGGTGAGGCCGGGAGACAGATGAGCTCAGAGGAAAACCATTTAACCCTGGAAGTAGATAAATGGAGCTCCTGCCAGAGGCCACGAGGAAGGAGGAAAGTGGCTGCATCCCTGTTGTGGGTTAGATGTGGCCCTTAAAATTTTACACTCTATTGGGATAGGCAGGTTCCCCTCTAAAGTCTTAGAAACCAGAACTGAAAGTAAAACACTAGACACATTTGTGATATTAGAACATGAAGGAGTGCTGGGGATCTGACTCATATTTTGAACACATAATGATGGCAATATTGTGACACTAACAGCTTCAATTTACTATAACAGAATTCTTACGGTATGTGTGATGGGAGGACACAGCTGCAAACACTTTCATGGGGAGTGTTAGATGTTTAGTTGTCATTTAGGCTGGGTTTATGGGCTCAGTCTTCTTTCAGATTAAGAAAATGTGAAGAAAAAAATCCATTTACTTGATGATTGTGTATCCAGGCATTATTGCAAACCATAATAAAAGGTACTACTAGTCACTTTTATTACTGACCAACATTTTCAAACCAGAGCCTGGAGCAAGATCCCAATCCATATTAAGGGGGTTTAAGCATATTTGGTTCAATATGATATATTTTCCATTGATTTTTCTATAAGCAGCCATAAAACATTTAAATGACCTCTGCTAAACTTGATCAAAATTAAAAAGAAGATCCAGTGATGGATGTAGAAATATTTATTCAATCAGATATTAGAAACTAAGCAGAATGATCTGCTGCTGCAAGGTTTGGTTTCAACACGGTTCCCAGCTTCTCCGAAAGTCATATAATTTAGGATCATTTGGAGGTTCAGGGAAAATACCTTATGGTGTGGAGCTGTGGATGGAATTTAAATTGAAATTATTTATGTCCTGTTCTATTTTATGCCAATGTTTAGTGTTACTCCATAAAGCAAACCCTAACATAGATATAAATCTGTCAGCATTGCATAAGTAGTGTCAATCCATCGGTCCCTACATAGATGCAGTTGCTGAAGGATCCCTACCAATGTCATTTTTTCCATGCTAATTTGTGCACCTTGGACACAACACAATAGGCAGTTTGTATCCAGAACTTCTCTATCAGCAACAGACAAAACAAAATATCTGTAAAATAATATGCAGCTCTTGTGGAGCCTGAAGGTTGATTGAGAAAAGGAAAGAAAAAGCTGAGAACTAGCAGCCCCTGAATGCAAAGGCTGTGGAAAGGCAAGCCTGTCCTGCCCCTCGCTTTGACAGCTGTAATCCTGACTGAACCCTTTTGGCACTTTGGACACAGGGATGCCATTAATAATACCTTTCAAGTCATTCCTTCTGTTACGTCTGCTTTACAGTTCCTATTTATTAAATTACTGCCTATCTCTTTTTATATCTATTTTCAAAACAGAGGAACACAGAGACAGGATTTATGAAAGCAAAAAATAGCTCATGGGTCAGCTGCCCCAGGCTACATTGAAAACCAAACAAAAAGAATGCTAAACTGCCTGTCACCAAAATCATCCTAATTTAGGAGTACAAGTACAGTTCCTATGACTAAGAAAATATTTTTTTGCTATTCCAATGCAAAGGCCATTATTGACATAACCAGATTTTATCTTTGGTCATTACAGATCTAAGCTTTTAAACTTTTTTCTTTAAAATACTGGACAACATCGTGCTTTTTAAGATCAAGAAGTCTGGTTAGTGTTTTCCAGAAAATATCAAACTCAAGATGCTCTTCCTTACCCTCCTCTTCATTAATCAAATGTTCTATTCTATGCTTACAAGCATGGAGCAGGCTGCCCGCATATTGCCTGGAGCAGATAGTTGGAAGTGGCAGCCTGCACACAGGGAACCCATATCGACATCTCCTTGACCTTCAGGCTGCTGTGAGGGTCTTGGCTCAGAACAGCATTTGGTCTGTAGCAGATCCTCCTTTTCTGTGACTTCCTAAACCTCGCTGCTCCACAGTGCAGTATCAATCTGTGGTTTGCCTATTCTGATACCACAGACCTAAGCAACACCTACTTCAACAACTTAGATGAAAGAGGTTTTCCCATCTGTCTGAAATGTTACACAAGCTGCTATTTAATGACCACTGGCTGAGTTTTGTGCCAAATAATGGCTACAATTGCAAGTATGGGATTTGACTTGTCTAAATAATTACTTTTTATCTGTAGTTTATGATTTCCAGCCTTCGCAGCACACACCTCACATTTCAGCAAGTCTCTAATATGCACTAATATTTAAAAAAAGAAAAACCAAACAAAGCCTAAGCAATTTACAACGAATTCCACAACACTGACTGAAGAAGGTCTATCACATCATCACAAGTTTTAGGATCTGCCCAGCTGCTGGCTTTACATGAACACTTAAAATTATACTTCCCAAAACACATTTGCTTTTCCCAGCTGTATTGGGTTTGTGTGGCAAGGCTTTTGACAGCAGGGATGCTATAAGGTAGTTTCTGTGAGAAAATGCCAGAAGCTTCCCCTGTGCCCAACAGTGTTAATCCCAGCCAGCTGCAGGATGGACCCAACACTAAGCAAGCCCAAACCCACCAGTGATGATGGTGACACCTCCGAGATAAAATTTTTAAGAAGGAGGAGAAGGGGACAAAGGGAAAGGTTTGAGAGAAACAGCCCTGCAGACCCCAAGGTCAGTGAAGAAGGAGGGGAAGGAAGTGCTCCAGGTCTCAGAACAGAGATTTCCCCTGTACCCTCTGGAAGGCACCCATGCTGAAGCAGTTCATGAAGAACTACAGCCTGTGTGAAGGGCCCACGCTGCACAAGTTTGTGAAGGACTGTGTCCCATGGGAGGAACCCCTTGTTAGAGCAGCAAAAGAAAGAGAGGAAGGAGTAGCAGAGACAACTTGAACTGAACTGACTGCAGCTGCTATTCCCTCTCCCCTTGCATCACTGGAGGGAGAAGGTAGAGAAAATAGGGAATGAAATTGAGTCCAGAAAGGAGTGGGAGAAAGTGTTTTCAGATTTGGGTTTATTTCTCATTACTCTACTCTGATTTGATTAGCAATAATGTACATTAACTTTCCCCAAGTCTATTTCGCCCATGACAGTAACTGGTGAGTGATCTCTTCTTGTCCATAGGTTGACTGTGAGAAGACTTTTGTTAGATTTTCTCTGCCCTGCCCAGCTGAGAAGAAGAGGATAGGACAGCTTTGCTAGGACACCTGATGTCCAGCCAAGGTCAACCCACCACAACAGCTGGTTCCCCATGAGCAGCAGAAAAACTGAGTTTTTCTCATCAAGCTCTGAACTGCAATTAAAGACAGAAGCAACAACAGGCATGACCTACTCAGGGTTCCACAAATCCAGTGGTACAAACTGCTTCTGTCAGATGAGTGGCTGTTGAAGATGCTGCAGCACAGACCAGGCTGTCCCATGTGTGTTGCTCATGTCACAGCAAAGCCAAGCACTGCCTCGAGGCTGATGGAGATCACTGCCAGCAGTGATGCTCAGGCCCCATCCTTGGGGTGTGGATGCTGTAGCCCACCACCAGCTGGTGCTGTTTGTGTGATAGGACAAAGGGGATGTAACTTTCACCTTTCCCTCTGTGCCTCCTCAAGCCGTGCCAGAGGCTCCTGCTTGGCTGGTTCATGGGGGACATCCTGGTGATGTGTCATGCTCTCACGTTATCTTGTCTTCTTTGGACCATACATCCACAGTGGGCTGTAGTGTTACAGGACCTTGCACTGATGAAGAACTGGAGTTTAAATGTACAGAAATAGAAGAAGTGGAAGATAGCTCTGACTTTTTCATTCACTGTCTTCAGCATTTAATGTGTTGAAATAATTGTGTTGCTCATTTGTGCCTCACAGGATGTGTCACACTGTTAAAATTTACCAGACAAATTTCATCCTGTGTGTTATACATGAAATAAGTGATCTGGCTTTCGCATCCTTGGAAGTTTTAGTCAATTAACCCTGGAATATGTTAATTGTTTGTAAGATTAATAAGTAGTTGATTAAGTCTTGAAGTTAAAGGTTTTCCAGGTGTTTTAAATAATTTTTCTCATAAGTTTGGGTGTTGAGCACTGGTTCTCAAAGGATTGGATGGTGTTTCTTAATTTTAGAGATCAAGTTCAGCAGTTCTGTAGAGTTTAAAATCAAAAATCCTTTTNGCAAGTCTCTAATATGCACTAATATTTAAAAAAAGAAAAACCAAACAAAGCCTAAGCAATTTACAACGAATTCCACAACACTGACTGAAGAAGGTCTATCACATCATCACAAGTTTTAGGATCTGCCCAGCTGCTGGCTTTACATGAACACTTAAAATTATACTTCCCAAAACACATTTGCTTTTCCCAGCTGTATTGGGTTTGTGTGGCAAGGCTTTTGACAGCAGGGATGCTATAAGGTAGTTTCTGTGAGAAAATGCCAGAAGCTTCCCCTGTGCCCAACAGTGTTAATCCCAGCCAGCTGCAGGATGGACCCAACACTAAGCAAGCCCAAACCCACCAGTGATGATGGTGACACCTCCGAGATAAAATTTTTAAGAAGGAGGAGAAGGGGACAAAGGGAAAGGTTTGAGAGAAACAGCCCTGCAGACCCCAAGGTCAGTGAAGAAGGAGGGGAAGGAAGTGCTCCAGGTCTCAGAACAGAGATTTCCCCTGTACCCTCTGGAAGGCACCCATGCTGAAGCAGTTCATGAAGAACTACAGCCTGTGTGAAGGGCCCACGCTGCACAAGTTTGTGAAGGACTGTGTCCCATGGGAGGAACCCCTTGTTAGAGCAGCAAAAGAAAGAGAGGAAGGAGTAGCAGAGACAACTTGAACTGAACTGACTGCAGCTGCTATTCCCTCTCCCCTTGCATCACTGGAGGGAGAAGGTAGAGAAAATAGGGAATGAAATTGAGTCCAGAAAGGAGTGGGAGAAAGTGTTTTCAGATTTGGGTTTATTTCTCATTACTCTACTCTGATTTGATTAGCAATAATGTACATTAACTTTCCCCAAGTCTATTTCGCCCATGACAGTAACTGGTGAGTGATCTCTTCTTGTCCATAGGTTGACTGTGAGAAGACTTTTGTTAGATTTTCTCTGCCCTGCCCAGCTGGAAGAAGAGGATAGGACAGCTTTGCTAGGACACCTGATGTCCAGCCAAGGTCAACCCACCACAACAGCTGGTTCCCCATGAGCAGCAGAAAAACTGAGTTTTTCTCATCAAGCTCTGAACTGCAATTAAAGACAGAAGCAACAACAGGCATGACCTACTCAGGGTTCCACAAATCCAGTGGTACAAACTGCTTCTGTCAGATGAGTGGCTGTTGAAGATGCTGCAGCACAGACCAGGCTGTCCCATGTGTGTTGCTCATGTCACAGCAAAGCCAAGCACTGCCTCGAGGCTGATGGAGATCACTGCCAGCAGTGATGCTCAGGCCCCATCCTTGGGGTGTGGATGCTGTAGCCCACCACCAGCTGGTGCTGTTTGTGTGATAGGACAAAGGGGATGTAACTTTCACCTTTCCCTCTGTGCCTCCTCAAGCCGTGCCAGAGGCTCCTGCTTGGCTGGTTCATGGGGGACATCCTGGTGATGTGTCATGCTCTCACGTTATCTTGTCTTCTTTGGACCATACATCCACAGTGGGCTGTAGTGTTACAGGACCTTGCACTGATGAAGAACTGGAGTTTAAATGTACAGAAATAGAAGAAGTGGAAGATAGCTCTGACTTTTTCATTCACTGTCTTCAGCATTTAATGTGTTGAAATAATTGTGTTGCTCATTTGTGCCTCACAGGATGTGTCACACTGTTAAAATTTACCAGACAAATTTCATCCTGTGTGTTATACATGAAATAAGTGATCTGGCTTTCGCATCCTTGGAAGTTTTAGTCAATTAACCCTGGAATATGTTAATTGTTTGTAAGATTAATAAGTAGTTGATTAAGTCTTGAAGTTAAAGGTTTTCCAGGTGTTTTAAATAATTTTTCTCATAAGTTTGGGTGTTGAGCACTGGTTCTCAAAGGATTGGATGGTGTTTCTTAATTTTAGAGATCAAGTTCAGCAGTTCTGTAGAGTTTAAAATCAAAAATCCTTTTTGAGTCTCTCCCTGTGTTGTGAAGGAAGGACCCCTCCCCCAGAGCTGCAGTCCCAAACCAACTGGTGCTTTGTCACTTGGCCGCATGCCAGGCTGAATTTTAATGAGAAGATTTCCCGCCTTGAAGTCCACATGACATCCCCCCAGAGACTGCACCCTGGAGACAACGAGCCATTGGATACCAGACTGAACATCACTCTGGGGAAGTGAACCAATCAGATGGACTTTGGGGGAAATCCACCAATTACTATCCACCTCGGGGGCGGAACTGTGGGCGGAGATGGGAGGAGTTAAGGGGGTATAAAACCTTGTGCACAAAGGGGAGAGCTCTGCTCTGCTCTGCTCTTTGCCTCTGGTGAGCTGGGGTAACCAGCTCTCCGACCGGGACTAGCCCCAGGCAGGGCCCGGTGTCAGGTTTTTGGGCCTACAAAATAACACCTTTCTACTCGGGATTTGTCCTGGGTAGACCCTGGCGCCGAGAGGGTCTCTTGTTTTGGGTTTTGTGGCCGTTTTGGCTGGAAAGTGTCTTTTATCCCTGCGACCCGGACTATATTTTTTTCTGGGAATCGGGCCTTTTTGTTAAAATAAATCTTTTCTGTTTTTAACTTAAAAGCGAGTGGTTTTGGCCTCATTCCTGACACTGTGGGTTTGGGAAGGGCAACAGTCTGTTTGGTAGTAGCAACGCAATGCTTTCTGAAACAAACATTACATGTAACACAGAGGTTTTGGGGGGTTTTTTTCTACTGAGAAGTACCTTCTGACCATTTCCTAGCTCATACTTCTCCATAGTCAAGAGCAGCTCCATCACTGCTGTCAGTGAACAGACAGGGCTTTGTGGTGCTGCATTCAGGTTTGGGGTGCAGTTTACCTCAAAATGGGGCTCAATTAGTTTGCTGAGGCTGAGCCCTCTACCCAGTTCAATCTTCTAAGAAGTTGGACACATCACCGTGAACAGCTTAAGCTCAGAAGCCCTCTCAAGTTCATCTGTAAAGTCACATCCATTTTTGGGTGGGGATGTTGGGGGTTTTTTGGTTATAAAAGAAAACTGAAAGGAGCAGGGGAGTAACAGAGCCAAGTAACTGTGTCCTCATAAACATGAGTGAGTTGCCATTCACTGATAAAAAGTGCACTAAAGTCTGTGCAATGTTAATTTGCTCATCCTCAAGTGATGCTCTACTGTTCTTTGTGGGTTTGGTATCAGAAGAATACTAATTGCTGAATAATACAAATGCCCCTACATATTAATGACCTTTGCTTACCAGGCTGCACTGGAGCTCAACCCCAGAGCTGCAGTGAAAGGCCACATGGTCTTATTAAACTCCCTGTAAAAGTTGCAATCAAAGAAGGCATCATAGTCTCCGTAGAAAACTAAAAAAAATCTCCACAGATATCACAAATTAAATAAAGGGCTCTGGTCGGAAATCTTGAATTGTGGGTGCAGTCCAGAGCTTTCCCTCACCCTCCCCATAGCCCAAGACCCCCCTACAGCCCAGCCTGGGTCCACCAGTCCCTTCCCGAGTGATGCCATAGGATACTGGACTCCAGTTTCACCCCAGTGGCAAAGTCAAGGAGATGAGAACTTGTGCAGTGGTGCTAAACAGACACTGAGTCCTGCAGTGCTTCTGAGGGAAACAGAAATATCACAGATTAACAGCATCAGTGCAGGAAAAGCAGAGCCCAGAACGGCGTGACCAGGTCTTCACGCTCTGGTGTTTTTGAGGAGGCAGGTGGGGAAGAGGCACAGCCCTCATCAAGGTAAAGACAGCAGCAGCAGCAGCAGCAGCAGCGACCAGGTCTGCTGTCCTGCTTGTTTGTTCTGGAAAGAGAAGACTGGTCACATCCTAGGAAAATTGGGAGTTCTCTGCGGGTTTTAGTACGACCGGGAGAGAGAGCACAAGGGAGAGAGGGAAGGATTGTTCTCTGTAGCAATAGAAGAGGAGTCATGTCAGGCACAACTCAGAAAGGGATCTGAATATGACCACAGAGAAAAGAGAGAAGGCAGGTGGCTGTGCCAGGAGGACACCCTCATCCTCTAGGTCCTCTCAAACCAGGTTTCCTCTGGAAAACTCAGGAGAGGTAGATCTGTATTTATGTAAGGAACCATGAATGAGTCACACCTGGGAGATGTTTAGGGGCTAAATAATGCATCTGTTGTTCACCAACGGAGATATCTTCCTTGGAGAGATCTGCTTGAAGCTCTGTGCTGCTGGGACAGACTTGCTCTGGCACCTGAGTTACCTTGGGCATCTCTGCATGTTCCTGATGATGCTGAAAAGTGCCCATGGTAGGCATTTACTGCTTCCCTCTTAGAGCTATTCCACAATTACATGTATCTGTCTTGTCCTCAGTTTTTTCTTGGCTATGTGCTCCTTGATCATTTTTACCCTGTATACACACACCTATTCTGCCACCTTAAATGTATTTTTAACTCCTTGCTTTTTACTGCCTTCAGGTTTTTGTAGAATGTTATTCTCTCTAACTCAAATCACTGCCAAGCCATATAAGATACATAATCTTCCTTGCACATATATAAAAATATTGTCTGCAGTCCATTCTTTTCTATTGACACATTTCTCCAATTAATCCACATCAGTCTGGCATTGATATGCCAGAACCAGCAATACTGTTCCACCTGTGCCATGTACAGCTGGATCATCACCTCCCTGGAAGATAATGTTTTTGCCTCTGTGTGTAGCCCCAAAATCATACTCTTCAGTGCCAATATAAGCCCACTAAACGGTTTCCCACTGCTTTCTCTAGGGGTTGGGGTTTTTTTTCATTTCTAGTGCTCTGTAAGTATCTCTCTCCTGCAGAACAGCTTGAGTGTCTGATTATTTTTCCCAGATGTAAGAAACTGAATTTTCCAAGCTGGAACTTTTCTTTTACTATTATTCTACATTTCTAAACTTTCTACCACTTTTACCCTTGTTAATCTTCCCAGCTCCTTGCAAAGCAACATCCTGTGCTCACTTAGGGATACAGTATATCTTGAGCAGAAAGCAAACCCAGGAATACACTGTGACTTAAGTTCACAATTTGTTCCCTCATGAGAGGCATCTGTTAGCATCAGATACATGTACAGATACATGGCAAATTATTTTCCCCTCCATGCTTTCTCCTTGCTTTTGCTTGGCACTGGAGAGAAACAGTGGGCTGAGGCTGGAGATCCCTCTTCCACCCCTTCTTCCCCATGGCTGCCAACCCATCTGTGTGAAGGAAACAGAGCTGCCCTGGAGAAGCGAATCACACAGAATTATTGGATGGCTGGGGTCAGAGAGGACCTCTGGAGATCACCTCAACCCCACTATTAAAGCAGGTTCAGCTAGAACAGCCTGAACAGGATCACATCCAGGGGGGGTTTGAATCTCTCCATGGAAGGAGACTCCACAGCCTCTCTGGGCAACCTATTCCAGTGCTCTGTCACCCTCAAAGTAAAGAAGCTTTTCCCCATATTCAGATGGATGTTCATGGGTTCCAGTTTGTGACTGGTGTCCCTTGTCTTGTTGCTGGACACCCCTGAAAAGAGCCTGGCCCCATCCTTTTGACAACCACCCCTAAGATATTTACACGCTTTTTCAAGATTCTTTCTTCTCCTCCCCCTAACTACAGATGCTCACTCATGCAATCTTCAGGGGAAGAGAGATGATCTTGCCCCTCTTGTGCTGCTTACAGTTCCTTACAGCTCACCAGGGAAGCAACTCCACAAAAACTAAACACAAATTCCAGCAGCCTCTCTCTCTCCATGACTCTTTCCATTTATTATTTCTTCCAATGTTTATCACCTTCCTTGCTGGTCTCAGGCAGTGTAAAAGTACTCTCAGACAAAAAGAATTCCTAAACTTGCTTTTGTAATTCAGTGAATCAAAAGCTCCCCTTTGTGAGACAGTTTTTTCTAGAAATACTCACAATTTCTACACAACCTCCCACTGGAGCTAATGAGGGCTCAGATGTTTTCTAATTCTTCTCTAGCTCTAACTCCCATCAGCACTGATGGTCAGACAGCCTGGATGCACCGGTTTCAAGTGCTATTCATATATTTTCATTCTCTTGCTCTGTGTGTTCCCCAGCCAGGGAGCAGAGATTTTTCTTACCGGCTGCTCTCAGGATGGATCAGACAACAATTGGTACTCAGAGCAGTATAAATAAAGATGTGGACAGGTAAAGTTATAGAGTTTAAATCCTTCAAGTACAACATTGATTTAAAGTAACAGGTATTAAACATTTATCTATAGTTTTTAAATCCCACATCATTCTAGAGTGGAAGCAGATGACCATCCCCACACTACAGCTGAGGAGAGCACACAGAAGCACAAGACATATCAAAGCTCCCATTTAAAATGTCCCCTTTAAGTTGTCCCCAGAAGCTGTCGGGTATTTCTGAATTTTCTCTAGAGGGATTAATTAACATTTTTCTGGAGACTGTTAATTACTGTTGGTACCAAATGTAAGAATCCTTCAAATCTGATCTGAAAGGCTATAGAGGTTTTCTAACCTACGGTTTCTGTAGAAGCAGTGGCAGATCCCAGCTTCCAAAATTAGCCCAAGACATTTGATGGGATCTTATGAGAGGGGTTGCCACTGAAAGCAAACGTGTCTCTGCATGTGCCACTGCCACTGTTCTCAAAATTATAATCACAATTTTTCAGTTCGGAAAAGACATTTAAGATCATCAAGTTCAACAGTCAACTTAGCACCACCACCATGTTCACCATCAAACCACGTCTTCAAGTTCCATATTCACACAGGTTTTGAACACTTCCATGATGGTGATCCACCACTTCTCTGGACAGTCTGTTCCAACATTTTACAACCCTTTCCATGAAAAAAACCCCATACTATTAAAACTAAACCTCCCCTGGTGCAACTTGAGGCCATTTCCCTTCATCTTGTCACTGCTGCTTGGGAGAAGGGACCAACACCCACCTCACTACAATCTCCTTTCAGGTAATTGTGGACAGCAATAAGGCCCCCCTTTTCTCCAGGCTAAACACCCCCAGCTCCTTCAGTTGCTTCTCACCAGACTTGTGCTCCAGACACTTCCCCAACTCCGCTGCCCTTCTCTGAGGTCCTGGTTCCAGGCTGGACCTGTGGGAAGGGGCGTGGCCAAGACATTGTGTTATTCAATACCACCTTATGTCATTGTCAGAGGAGGGGAAAAGGGGCTCCCTCTCTGGCTTCTGGGATGGAGGGTGTCCCTTGCTGGTGGAACAAAGTGTGGCAGGGTGGGGAACCCGTCAGCCATTGTTCACTGTCTTGGGATCATGCTGTGTGGAGTTGGGCTTGGTCAGTATTCTGCAAGGAAATCACCCTCTCTTTATACACTTTTGTTATGAATGTTGTTGCTGTTACTGTTAGTTTTCTTTTCTCATTGCTGTTTCCAGTAAATTGTTCTTATCTCAACCCATATCTCTGCCTTATGTATCTCCCACTGGAGCGGGGAGGGCAGCAGTTTGTGTGTTTCTTTTAGTGGGAGTACTAAATTGGGGAATACCATTCCTAAACCATGACATCCAGAAATGTTCCAGCACCTCCATGTCCTTCTTGTCATGAGGGGTCCAGAACTGAACACAGGATTCGAGGTGTGGCCTCACCAGTGCCCAGTACAGGGGGACAATCACTGCCCTGGTCCTGCTGGCCACACTATTGCTGATACAGGCCAGGATGCCATTGGCCTCCTTGGCCACCTGGGCACACACTGGCTCATGTTCAGCCACTATCAACCAGCACCCCCAGACCCCTTTCTGCTGGGCAGATTCCCAGCCATTCTGTCCTGTTGCACTGCCTGGGGTTGTTGTATCCCAAATGTAGGACTCGTGACTGAATTTCATACAATAGGCCTCGGCCCATTGATCCAGCCAGTGCAGATCCCCCTGTGGAACCTTCCTGCCCTCCAGAAGTTCTACACTCCCACCCAGGTTTGGTGTCATCTCCAAACTTCCTAAATCTACACTCAATAAGTGATGGGAAAGAACTCAATTTCTTGATGAGAAAGAAGAGTACAGGTCCACTGAAATACTGGGAACCACCCTTGCCAATGAAGAGATGAGGAGGAGTTGGAGCAAAGCTTGGAGACGTTAAGGGAAGGAAGGAAAAAGCTGAAATCAGGAAATGTGTTTGGGCAGCAGAATACCTCACTGAGCACATATCTCTGAGCACTGTTTCTTCCTCTGCATCTCAGGTATTTCTGGCTCCTTTTTCCAGACACAAAGCTGCTCTGAAATGAGAGCTAACAGCGTAAGACTTCTTGAAGGGATACAGCTCTAAAGAGAAATAACAACTACTTCTGCAGACAAATGTGATGGATGAATGCAGCTAGCATCGGATCTTTGGAACAGCCTTTCCTGCCCCTTGGGAAAAAGGGAATGTAAATAGCCAGTGAAACCCTCTGGTGTCAGGCAAATGAGGATAATAAGTATGCTAGTAATGCCCTAAGAAAGCAACATAACATAAGATATACCTTTTTCATGACAGTAATGTGAAGCAAAATATACATATTTTGTACACATATTTATCTATACAAAATACCAGATGCTACTTTAATTGCTTGCTTTTATAATAAATGTAATTTATTAAAAAGATGTAATATTCAAAAAGGGAAGGTTAATGAAATCTGCCAGCATCACTTGGAAAGTGGATGCAAAGAGAGAGAAGAGTGGTCATTTATCTTTTTCCTGATGTCATGAAGGAAAAGATTAACAGAAGGTAAAAGTAAAACCTACAAAGTCAGGTTTGATTGCCTATTTGTTGCTGTGTTATATATGATATGCCCAATGAAAACTAATGAAGCCTAACACCAGAGCTGGGCAAGAATAAAAGATTTGCACTCTAAAAGGAGTAATAATTCAGATGGAGATTGTGAGTCAGGCCAGGACTTTTCTTACCAAGTATAGACACCTACAATGTGGGTGTGTCCAGGAGAGGTGCTTCAAAGGCACAACTGCTCTTATTCTGGAGGCTGCACCTGAAACAGCGGATGCCTCTTACCTTGGAAATGCCTCTTTTTGCATGCTGACAATAAAAAGGGTTCCTCTTGAATATGTTGGTCTATAGTGCAGAAGTCTAAAGTAGGTCAGAATTAATACAGATCCCTTATAATTCAATGATAGCACAGGGACCCACCAGCAGAGCAGGGAGTTTGCCCATGGATCATGCAGGACTGGTCAGAGTTGTACCATCTTGTGAGTAGCAGCCAATTGTGGGGCAGGGCTAGGGGAGCATATTCATGAGGCTGGGAGCTGCCAGGGATAGGAACTCGAGAACCAAGCAGGAGACTTATTCCAGCCCTGTATCAGTATTAGCCATGAGAGAGCAGAAGGAAGGGAAGAGAGAATATTCAGCCAAAGCTGCCCTTCAGCTGTGGGCTATAGCACATTCAAGGAGGCAATGTGGGAACCGCATCATTAAACCCTGAGAACTTCTCAGGGACTCCAAGATAGGAGGGACAGTCCTTTGGATTCAGACATTGGACACCCTGAATATTACCAAAGGTACTGCAGTGCCCTTATATAAATCACTCTTTTCTCTAGAACACTGTGTGCAACTCTGATCACTCAGTTGTGAGAAGAACATAAGCAGAGCTAGAGAGGAGAATATTCAAAGAAGGACAGGAAGGTTGGTGAGCATGAAAATATTTGGACTGTGCATCTCTGTGAGGAAAGAAACAAGAAGACACATAAAGAAATACATAAGATACATAAGATAATAACTGATATGGAGAAGAGGTATTGGGTCACTCTGTCCACTTCAATCCATGCAAGATGTCTGAGACTGATAGTTGGAGAGCCAGCTTGTGGAAACAAGGACTAGTGGTTCTCAAGGACATCCCTTTTCTCTCCCCCTTTCCCTGCCCCTTCCTTCCTCCCCTTTCTGGGGACCAGACCACCTGCTTGCACAGCTCTCCAGGCTGAACTGCCAACAGGAGAGGGGACAGGAATGTGGTTTGGGTTTGTGCAGGTCCCCAGCCCAACAACAGCATATGTTATGGTGGCTGAATCAGTCATGATGTCCTATTTCAGCTTCTCAGAATGCAGCCAGTATTTTTAGCCAATATAAAATCCCTAAACTGGCTGGTTCCCAAAAAAGAAACAGACTTGGGAACATCTAAATCTTTCTCCTAGCAGACTGAGAAAAGACAGAACTTCCTGTTTGACTCCAAAAAGGAAATACCCCACAGAGGAAGCAATACTGCAATTTCACAGTTCCAAGGAAGGGAACCTCTGCCACTGGCACAGTTCTTCAAGGCAAAGCTGTAAGCACTAAGGACAGCAGTCATACAAGTTTTGTTGGTTCATGCCTTTGCAAGTTCCCTGGTTCCTCTGGAAACTTCACAGCAATTGAAACTATATTCTTTTGTCTGTAGATATAGCCATGGTCAGATTCTTGTGACTCACATGACCCTCTCACAGGTTCAGCCAATGGAACTGGAAGTGGGTACTTCCACAATGGAGGAAAAAAATCTAAATAGAGCAGAATTGGACTGTGAAACTCACTGCTGCAAGACACTGCTGAGATCTAGATCTTGGCTCAGGAAAACAAAGCAGAAGATTTTTGTTTAAAACAATTCCCTCAGGATTATTATTTGTTTGATTTTTTCAGTACAGGACTGAATTGCACTGATTCAGCATGGCAGGTTTTGTAATCCTGCATAGGTTAACATTGGCAATAATACAAATACAATTCTTGGGCATAAGTGCATCATCATTAGATCAGCAGGATAGATTTCAGTTTCCAAGAACAAGTTTACTCAGCAATCTGCGTTCTTACTGAAGAATACATAATCATCCTGATAGCTCATAAATTACATCACTCTTGCATCCAAATCTTTAACATAGAATAAGAAAAATAATACAAAAATTATTTTAAATTAAACAGGAAATTTAAAATTAGGCAACTTTTAAAAAATACCTTGTTCATTGGATTCTGAAAAGAATATGTCTAAATAAGTTCAGTGCATCTCTCATAGATAGTAGGTAACACTTCCCATCATTCCTGATTTCATATTTGCTTTGCTTTTCTCTTTCATTTTGTCTTATTACTCTTTTAAATCTGTGCAAATGGTTTTACTTTCCACATTTTTTTTTTCTCAATTCACTTATTTCAAGAACTGTTGCTATATTAACCACTACATTTCCTCCCATCTGTGGTTTCTCTCTTCTGGGAGATAAACTGTTCCTCTTTATTTGTAATAGCTTATGATTAGTAATTCAGATCTTCTGAGGAAAGTCTAAGTTACTTTATATGTGACAGCCATTTATTTTACGAACAGCAGGACCACAGACTAAAACCACTAAAATGATCCTGCTTGAAATACCTGAAGTGCTCAATCCCACAGAGGTGCACTGATATTAATGTATCCCCACCTAGGAAGAAAATGATGTGATAATTTCATGCTGCATCCCATACATTTTAACAAAGATTTCCTGAACAAGCATACTCAGAGGCTGGTGTCATAGACTCAGAAGAACTAAAGAGAGCAGAAACTGAAGAAACTGGAATGGTGATGTTTTAACCGGATGAAAAAAAAAGCAGAAGGCCAACTTAGTCTGGATGGACATTCTAAATCATTACTCAATTCTCAGCAAGTCCATTGACTTGTCTGGGAGAATAAAATAGAAAACTAGCTAAAACTAAAGTGTGCAGAGTTTGGGGATCTTAGATCAGGAAAACTGAAATTATTTTCTCTGAAATAATTCTATGAGTATGTCAGCAGAAGATTTGGACTCTTTCTTCTGAAAAAAAACCAAAAAACCTCTAGATGTGTAACTGAAAATACACAATTTTTTTATGTCATGTTGGGTATTCCACTGGCAGCAGCCATGGTGGATTACTTTAACCCTCACAGGTATGGCAGACTACCCAGGTTTGCCAGAACAATCACTGGCTGTCATGGAAATGCCTCATTGAGAGGCACCTGAAGAGTTTATTCTATTTAAATAGTCATTCATCTAACACTGCTTTTTCTTTGGCAAGGTCTCTGGTGACAATAAAGTCGTGTTAACAAATTCTAATTTACCAAGGGCATAACAGTGTCTGGGAGACGTAACTGGGCAACTTCAAATCAGAAACAAGCCATACCTTTTACCCAGGAAAGCAATTAACCAAGACATTAATGATAGAGATTACTGTAAAATTTGCTGATTCTTTCTACTTTGATGTATTGAAGCCAAGACTTGAATGCCTTTTTGGCAAGGATTCTTTAGCCAAACATAAACACTGCTGGGCTTGGTAAAGGGTACTGCATAAAGTGCAATTGCTTTTGATGCATGGGCCATCAGGCCAGATGAGCTAATGGTCCCTTATGGTACTCTGCTATATAAATCTATTAACTAGAATTTGGGATTTATAGAGTAGTAGGCCAGGGGAACAAGTGTGATTGAGGTTGTACAACCAGTTCCTGTGGACTCTATCATGTTCCTTTCTGAATTGTTGGCAAAAATCCCATTGTATGAGCAATACTTGCCACCAATCACAAAGGGAAAAGGCTTTTATAAACGCAAGTGAGAAGGCTGAAGGGGTGAAACAGCATTTGTTAGTTGTTACATCTACAAATACTTAGGAATTTGTTTCTTGGTTAGCATTTAGAGAATTCAGCCTCAATGGCAGTTGCCCTGATGGAAACAGAGACCTTCACACCAGCCTGCTGTGAAATAACAAGAAAAATACTAATCACTGCATAAGCTTGAGCTTGGACAAATTTAAACCTACTTTTCATTTTCTGTTCCGTTTCTAACAAAACCAAATAACATGAAGTTTGACATGCCTCATGTTACCTTATAGAACATTTTATTTGAAAAGCTTAACCTAACCAAAGGCAAATCACTCTCAGGAAGTGGAACTGCATCACTGACCCATCAATTACCCTCACTGTAAAATATATATTTTTAAAATGTCCTAACATCTCCTTTAATGCCAACTCTCAGAAAGAATTTGCCTATAAACTTCAATTTTCCTTTAGTGCTTAAAATGCAGCAGACATAAAGAAACAGCCCACAGGCTTGTTCACCTGCAAAAACCCTGACCAAAATTGGACTTTATTTTAGACAGAACTAGATGTTTAGAACTCTCATGTGAGTATCATCATACATATGTCATGGAATATCACTGTTTAATAGGCTTCAAAATGCTGACTGTGTGTTCTCCATGCTGACCCATCTCTACCAGTGCCAGGAATAATGGCAGCTCTACCACTGATTTCCTGTTGTGTTCCCAACGCCTGTTTCGTGCCCTGGGTGCTTCGAAAATTGGTGTATATCCCTCTTCTAGATGGCAAAGAAAAGCAGATGACAGATCTCAGCAGGGTTGACAAGAGGCCCCATATGGAAATAGAAGAAATAAAGATGGCTGGGAAACATAGGAAAGGAAACCAATATGCAGAGGTGGGTGAGCATCTAGGGATGAATGCAAAGCACCCTCAGCTTGGTTCAAAAATCAGTGCTAATACTGATGGATATTTGTCATTGCAGCAGTTGAATGGAGCAGTTCCCATGGGGGTTCCCCATGTTATATATGAACACACAGTGCTGCGGGCACAGAGCTATCCAGACCTGGCTTCCTTCAGAGCTGTACAGCAATCAACAGCTCCAGCTGTCATCCCACATTTTTACCACTTTCTCCTCTCCAGCAATGTTTGATCTCTGTTGCATTCCCAAACTGCTGGCAGAGAAAGAAGCTGTAGTTAAAAATGTGCTGACTTGCCATCGTAATTGGATTGCAGTAGCATGGACAATATGGAAAAGTGTAGACCTTCCACTTTTCTGGAAAGGGGAGATGGTGGGGTGGAGGGGAATTATTCTCAGCCTCTCTTCTCTACCCAGCCACCAAATTTCACAGGGTTTGTAGGCATCTTGCCCATTGTAGACATCTTGCCCCACTCCTGGCAATATTCAAACCAGGTTGGATAGGGCTCTGAGCAACCTGGTCTAGGGAAAGGTGTCCCTGCCCATGGCAGGAAGGCTGGGACAAGATGATCTTTAAGGTCCCTTCCAACACAAGCCATTCTGTGATTCTATGATTCTACGATATTTAACACATCAACACTTAGAGCAGATCTAGAAAAAAATTATCAACAAGAGGGAAATGTAGGTGAGGGACAGAGGGGAAGAAATGACTGACAAATACAGGCAGATGACAAATAAGTGCCCTTCAATCCAACAACACAACCGGTTTGTCCTGAAAATACCCTGTGTGCCACAGCCTTTTCTACAAAATTCCTGGCTCCCATTCTCTAAAGAAAGGAAAGATTTATCCCAAGCTCTGAGTTTTAATTCACCCATAACTATCTAGCCCTGTAATAGTGTGGTACCACTATTGTTAGCAACAGTTCTTTAACTTTGTCTTGAAACTTCAAGGCCCCAGGACAGACCTTTCTCTCTTTCTCCACCTGAATTTTTCTTGGCTTGCCTGCAGTTTTACTTTAATTTGGCTTAGCTGACACAGTAATTTAATTGGCCAGGTTGCCTACGGCTGATTTGTTTTATTTAGATTTATCTTCATGTGGTACAACTATAGTTTTATAGAGAGAGAACTAACAAGAAAACAGTCCATCTGGAATTAGATATTTATGGCTCAAACGCAGGGATGTGGTATAGAGTTATACAATCCTGGAACATCAGACATTTTCAGAGAAGGAGACACAGGACATGGCATACAGGATTACAGTCAGGGGGTGATAAGAAATGGGACACAGTTTGACACTGGAGATTTCATCACTATAAATAACTCATTCATGGTCAATTAAAGGAAATGGGTTTATAAAAAGAATGGGAAAATGTGGGTTTATAAAAAACAAAGGAACAATATCTAACATACAAAAAGAACATCAAATACAGACTACTCTGATGCAACCTGGAGCTGCAGGCAAATGAAGAATGAGCAAAGGCATAAAAGTGTGTTAGAAAACATAAGAACACCACAAGTGGACCCTAGGGGGAGTAAGAAGAAACCATCAACATAAACATCATATTCCTCCCAACAAACCAGTCCAGACGCTAATGATTTGTCATAAAATCCAGCACTTCTCAGCACCACAACCAGACTAAAACCACCAACCCTAGGGCCCACAGAAGAGTGAGCACAACACCAGGAAAGGGGTTAGAAACCAAAAAGTGTGAGCATAACTATTGGAACTGATTATTTTTTACAAAACAGTTAAGTCCAGCCTAATAAGGATTTATGATTTCAGTTATACTAGCAATGCCTTTACTTACATTCATCATGTGCTTGCTCCTGGCCATTATACAAGATTTTGAGCATAATAACCCAAACATTAAATACTGCCTTCCAGTCCCTTCCTTTGGGATGAAACATATATTAGGAATATGCATCATCTATTGCAGAGGCCCATTGAAGCTAAAGGATTGGACCTACCTAATGGGTGGACAGGGTTGTTTGAGGTATGCTTACTGTTACAAGGAGAAGATTTAAGACTGGCTAGATTAGTCACAATAATTATTTCAACATTAGTACTCAGTAAAAAATGACTTTTGCTTTTTATGATTATGATTTATCCCCTCACACATAGAATCTTGACCAGAAAGGGCGAATGGAACATATCTATACAAAAAAAAGCAAGGTGTCACCTCCCACCCCTGATAGAGGCTGTTTTTCCAAGCACCCACAAGGATTCAGACCTGTTCATCAGCCCCAAGGACCACAGTTACAGGGAGAAAAGTCTCACTTCATTGCCTCTACTCTGAAGTTATCAGTATTTCTATACATTCAGCATGGGACTAGAAACTAATAAATGCAGAAACCATCTTTATGATTAGGGGTATTGACTGTGCTTGTGTAATTGCCTCGCTACAAATTTAAAATACTCCATTATAGGGTCTCTGTGGAAATTATTGCACAAGTTAAAATACAGATAATTCATTTCTGTACATTGCCATCATGTATACTTTCATTTGGGGGGCAGAGAGGAAGGTTAAAAACATACATTTTTTAAAAATAGTCTCTTCCTCTAATGAACCAGCCCCAAAGCCTAGCTCTTATACAGATATTACAGTGCTGTAAAAATGGACAGAAATAATGGTGTTCCTATTTAACCAAAGCCTTCTAGATTTCTGAATTCTGTCCCTCCTTCACCACCATAAATAAAACAGTTGCTATGGTACAACATGAAACCAAGCAGCTCTTTCTCTAGGCCAAGGAGAACAGCCTACCTCACTAAGAGTAGCAGCTTGTCTTCCAAAGCTGAGTGAAAAAAAAGGGAGTTTCATTTCTAAGCTTTGAATTCCCTTATGAAAACCTGAATAGAAATAGATGGAATACATATAATCTACCACTGGCTGGCAAGGATGCAAAAGGACTTTTCTAGGCCTGTAGGTTATTAAGACAACCCACTCATAAAAACTTCTGACTATCAGTAAATGAGTCACTAAATCTCAACCAGGAGATGAATAACCATTTTAGGGAAATAACTGTGACCTCAAGAGACTCTCACTTACTTTGCAGCACAGATGAACTGGGAATTGGAAGAAACAGTACTACCACCTTCAGCAGAAAAACCTCCAAGCAGTGCACAAACGTGACTGGATGAAGTCCCACAGTGAGATCATTAGATGCAATTCGCCTCCTATGGCCCACTGGAAAATGGCACCCAACAGTCACATGCCCTGCTGAGGGCTCAAAGTAAATCAGCAAAGGCTCTGAGAACCGAACCTAGGAACTACAGGCTCCTGCTCCAGCCACTACAACACCAGCAACAAAGAAGGATGAAAGTTTCAGAGTTACCCTGTGGACACAAATTTAGCAGCAGGGCAGTTTTCCTGCTAGTAGGAGCATGTAGGCACGTGTGTAATCACTACATACAGAACCCCCTACCTTTCAGTCAGGACTTTTCACTTGGAAAAGCTTCAACATGTGCAAATAAGCTCAAAGCATCCATCCATCTATAGTGCAAGCCACTTCCTCAGACTTGTAACTAAAGGTATTCTTGTTTCAGGAGAAACACTTCCAGTGTCTGTCAGACAAGAATTATGCACAAAAATGATACCTTTCTCTTGTTTTTAAAAAAAGAAATTTTAATAATAAATTTTCAACTTTTTAAAATTACATTTTATCTCAAACATCATTAATGTTTTTTACAAATTCTTGGAGATCAGGGTTTTAACAACATATGGTATTTCTTCATCTAAGATGGAACAGCCTATAGATAAAACTGTGACCTGCAGTACTGTGTATTCAAGACTGCAAGTTCATAAAACTACAAACAGAATTATTTCTTCAATAAATGGAAAATCATAAATTGCACGGAACATTAGACTCCGGTATGCCACCACACCAGTCCCTTAAAAGTGAGGAATGTGGCTTCGATGTCTTCACAACAATTCATGGGCTACACTGTCTCAAATTTTCACTCCAGAAGAAATATGCAGCTTAAAAGAATTTAGGACTGGGAAAGCTCATACACATGCACAGTGATTCTCTAAAAAATATGGCCTACTAAGAGAATAGTGGTGACTTAAGGAAGATAGAACTGACTTCTCGAAGGACGTCCATTTGGTATTCTGTCACACGTCAGCTGCATCGTAGCGATATCTGCTTCTATACAGCTCCATGATTCAAATGAGTAATGCTCAAGAAGTGTGTCTTTCTCTCACTTCATGATGGGTTTTTTTCTTCTGGTGATGCTTTTAAATTATGTTTCAGGACCTCATCCATTAGCACACAGCTTTTTCCTCAAGCGGAAGACATCCAGGGACACAAATATACAAGCTGGTCTTCATGTCCACGTTCTTTATAGCAGAAGTATTGAGTTCTCTTGGATGTCAAAAAGTGCCGCAGGGTGAGTGATGCAGTTGTAGTGGTCAATAATGCTCCTAGGGTGCAGGCTGGTGGCTGAAGCTGAACTGTGAAAAACACCAAAGTAGAAGAATATGGTAAAGTCATTCAAAATTAAGCATTTTATTTTATTATCTTATGTAAATAAAAGCCATTCATCAGGGATTCAACATACTAAAATTGCTGAATAGATACCTTGTCAAACCCATGCACATTCTGTACTTATTCCTGGCCGCTAAACTTCACAAGGTACAGAGATGATCTTGTCCAGTGCTATTGTGACCCTCTATTATCCTATTAGCTGCAATAGGATTTAAGAGAGGATTTAATCATTCCTTTTTTAAACAGTTGTCTTGACTTAGGCAGCTAAAGAATATGAAATATTTCCTAATTAGCCTTCCTTTTTTGACTTTCTTTAATATGGGTTGGAAACACCACAGCCAGATTCTTACATCCCACCTTCCCAAGAAACCACAATCTACATGAACTTGGGAAGGCTGTCTCCAGAAAAAAAAAAAAAAAATTGATGTAATACTTTCTCGTGGCCCAATTTGGAATAAAAATAAAACTATGGCAGTACAAATGAGAAAGACAAGTGGCAACATAGTAATTCTTCCTGAAAACTGAAAGGATAAAAGTCTGAGTTTGCTTCAAAGATGACTTTGTAGATTACCGAACCAGTAATCCCTCCATACTGGCCACATCCAAAACCACTCAATTAAAATAGGAAACTTGACCAAGCGAAACAATTTTGTGTTTAAATAGATGAATAATACTCATTTTCATTGAATGAAAACTGTTGGCATTTTAAACCAGCTCTTATGAGAAGCAGATCCTTCTCCCTCCTTTTTAGACCTCCAGCAGTCATTTGGAAAGCCATATGCAGTTTTCTGCATATTCTCCTCTAACCAGTAGACCTTGAAATCAATGGCATCAGCAGAACAGAGAGAACACCCTTACTATTTGTCATTGATTGTGAAAGTTCTTCCCATTTAGAATATTCATTTCTCATCCTCATTTAAAGAGCAAGGTTCTGACAGTTAATGCCAAGGCCAATGCCACGTGAAAGCACATTTGGCAACCTCAGGAATGGGACTGAGCCCTGGGAAGCTCCCATGAGAGAAAAGGACTGCAGCTATTACTTTCTCCCACTCTACCTGCACCTCCTTTAATGGAGAAGAAGGATTACAACCTCATCTTTTCTCTGCCTCCTAAATGGAGTTTGGTTTTACAAGTCATGCAATTAAGGTATCTGCACGGCACTCGTGTGCCATGGAAAAAGGGTACTTCTGCCCTAAGAAAGGCAAATAAATTGATGGAGGAGGGAATATGTGTTGTCTCTCTCAGCTTGTAAGAATTGAAGCACCCTGCTCTGAGACTGGGTGTATTTGACCCAAGATGAAAGGTCTGTGCAATGTAGTTTCACGTGCCTGCAGCCATCCCATCCTGCACACTCGACACTTCCTTTGAGAACCTCACAAATCTTAGAGAGGTGGAGAAGATTGTGTGACACCAACATGGCTGCCTTTTGGAAAAACTGTCAAACCAACCTGTTGAAAAACGCCCCTCATTTCTAGGACTGCAAACATACACACACCATATACAACCACCTTACTCCAGAACAACTCTTCTAAGCTTCCCACAAAACTCTAAGAACAACCGGAGATCTCTGCTGCTCTGTGGGATATGTGAAGAAACCTTGGCCAACTTAACAAAAAGAGCTTTACAATAACATCATTAACACTCTGTTACTGACAAACTGATCAGCATTGAGCAGAAATGCCTCAGAAATGCCATTGACATACTCTGGTCAAATAACCTAAGACAGCACCACAAGTAAAATAGCAAAGCTGCCAAATTCACATCACAGTGCCTTATAGAGGAAAGTTTAACAAATGTAAGTCTGTGTGTTAAAAGGAAGCTTTTCACCCCTAGGAGTTTATCATTCTACTAAGAATGCCAAGAACTGAATTCAAGGTATAAAAGGTAATCAGAGAAGTGAGACAAAGCAAGATTTTTCCCTATTCATATTACACTGAATAACGAGTCTTCCTGAGCAACACCTCAGGATCAAGCACTAGCAGCTAGCAGCAAAGTAGGTTTTTCTACAAGAGACCTTTTTTGCTTCTCTTTCACATAGTAGTAGGGTGCCTAGAACACTCCACCTCATTTGCTCCCATCTCTGTGTTTCTCATTACCCAGCTGTTCTCACCCTGTGATACAAATGTACTTTCTCAGTACTCTAAGAATCCAGGACAAATTTACTACTAATCTTGTTTTGCCACAAAATATATCTGACAGTAAGTGGATTAAGTTTCCATATTCTGCCTTACTGATGTCTCTCAGCATTGATTAATGGGAAAAGATTTGAAACAGAAGATCACTTTATAAGACAATTTCATATTTGGTTTCTCTGCCTGCATTTGCCCAATTATTGCCAGTTTTGATTCAGTGGTGTGGACATCAGACCACTAAAAATTACAAATCAGCCACTGGAAAGCCACCATAAGGCAGCGTCTTTGATCAGTGGTCATGAGATCATGATTTTTCTAAAGGTGCCTATGACAGTTTTGCCAATCATCCCTGAAGAAGTATATCTTACCTTCTCTCTTCAATGGAAGTGCAATAGAAAGACTTAAATTTGGCTTGTAAACCCTACTGCAGCTCCACTAAGTGTTCAAGAACTGTAGCAAGATGACACATCAGTACGCAAATAGTAAGAGAAAAAATGACAAAATAGTGTTTCCTGGAGCAGATTTTTCTAATTCTATGAAGATTAATATTTCACATGTAGTCTTTTCTATTAAGTGAATAGGATGTCACCTAAATGGGATGCACCACTGCCTCTTGGAGAGTTGCATCTGAATTCCTGAAAACACTGATTTTCTCATTTTGTATGGAGAGAGGGGAAAAAAAGACCCAGACTTAACAGCTTTTATTGAATGTAGAATAAAACCACCTAGGAGGTGGATTTTAAAACAAAGACCTAAGGGAAAAGTGTAGTGTGCAATTTCTATCAGAAAACATAAAAAGAAAGAAAAACCAAGGGATACTATAGGAAGGAAATAACCACAAGGCTTTATGTGTGCATGGCCTGGATGATGAGAAACATTGAAAGAGTGATGCTTAGATATGTGGTACAGCCAACCACAAAATAATCTCATAGCTGTTTGTACGGAACTGCTAATGCAACCTGCTTAGAACAGACAAAAAAAAAAGGGGCACTGCAGGGCACAAACTAATAAGTTGTTCAAAGGGACCAAGGCAAAAAATGCATTTTCGATCTGCTCTCACAAGGGGAGAAGGAAAAGATCAGAAGTTGGAAGAGTGAGAGAGGAAAGTAAAAAATGGAAGACTTGAGATTTCTGACTTGTGAAGAGACTGCAAATGCAAATATACCTCTGAACAGGATGGCAACACCCTCTGACCCATGCATGTGTTGATAATCATTGCTCTAAGAAGTACAGGTAAACAATTTAGCTTAATCAGGGAGCAAAGAATAATGCAGAGCTCAAGGGACTGAAAAAACTATTACATATTTTTTTATATTATTGTATCTATTCTCGTATTAGTCTGTATTATTCACTAAAGTAAAATATATTTTATTAATCACTGCCAAATTGGCAACAGTAATAAACAGGAGCCAACAGACATATTTGACATCAATTATTCTTCATAAGTCATAAATAATGAAAGGAAAACAGGGATTCTTCCCAGGGAAAGCTACTAAAGCATTATGTCTAAAACAGAGTGGGAGAAGTGAAAGTGGGTTTGTAAGAAGGTTACATGCAATCACTTTGAGTTTCTGCTTCCTGTTAGAACTAAGAAAATATTTAAGCTGTACTCACTGAACATAATTACAGATGCTTTCAAAGACCTTTAAATATTTAACTACTTAATCTTCACAATACCTCTATTAAATAGATGTTTCTTTGTACCCCCAATTTACATGAGAGGAACACCTTTTATAGCTTATTTTTAAAAATGGTTTTGTTTCTTTTATGAAATGCTGGAAATTGAAAAAAACCCACTGTACAGAGGCCTCTGCAGGTGCAGCTTTGTAGATGCAGACACAAATGAGAAGTTTTCTGCTCTTTGATTACCGCTGCCAGTCAAGCCAATATTCACTACAGGCTTCAAAATGTGGAGGCAATTAAGTAAAAGGACAAAACCCTATCTGCAAATTTCAGCAGAGGCTCCTTCAAAGTTCAGCATGGAGAAGAAGGGCCCTGCTCATGACTGCACACCTGGCTGTGCCAAGAGCAGACTTTGCAAGTTCTTGGCACTTCAGCTCCAGCTGAATCTGTTGATGATGCTTTTCTGAGCCGAATTTCCAAGGCAGAGGGAATGAAAGAAAGGCAACAGGCTTATTTTAAACTTGACATTTCAGCAGAGCAAATCTATAGAATAATTGGAAAGACTTGCAACAAGCATATAACATTTATCCATAGATTTTGACCAAAGAATTACTGGTTGATCTAGCGCTAGATTGAGAAGCTGAGTACAAAAGAATATAGAAATAGTATAGCTAGATGAATGAACTTGGATGTTCCTAGGGCATACTATTTTTTCGTAGAAAAGCTGAAAGATGTCATCTGTACCTTAATTAAATTTTTAGAAGTTCCCAAATGAAGAGCAGTTACCAGACAGTGAGAAAGAACAAAAGGAGAAAATGGGGTTTCTTCTTAATCTTATTGTATATTCTTCATGGGCATCTGACAAAAGAAGCTGAATCTTAAACGAGATAACATATAATCATGTTTATTTTAATTAAAAATAAAGAAATAAACAAACCAGTTCCAGAAAAAAGAAACCCTAACATTATTTGTTTCATTTTAAGCCACTCTCTAGGACTAGGACAGGACTATTGGGTAACACAGAAACACAAGAGCACACACACATGCAGAAGAGTCCCCCATACTACTGAAATAATAACTCTAAAAGTGCAGTATGGTGCAGACCTTGTGGCAATGGAAATGCTTATACTGATTTACTGAGCTGTGGACCGGGCAGGCTCAGCATGACATTGAAACTTAGGATAAAACTTAGTCAGCTGGAAAAAAGCAAAAGTCAGGCAGTAATACTCATGTAATAATAACACTCATAGAATAAAGTAATACACTGTGACTAGGAGCATGGGAATGAGACTTTACAGGATGACAGGCAATGCTGCATAAATGCCAGGGAAAGTCATTTAATACATACAAAATTGCAATTCTGTAAGTATTTGACAACAATGAAAATCATGGAGAGGAAATATTTGCCAGAGTTGTTAACAGCACTGCAGTTACAGAGGAAAGGACAAAACAACGCCTGGCTAGATGTTTTCTTCACAAAACAGCCAGGAAATTTAATTTTTAAAAGGGTACAGTGGATGAAGCCACAGGATAAGTTTGCCCAGGATCACTGTTCCTACATCTCTATCAGAAGGCTGTAAAAGAGGCCTTACTCTGCTTAGGAAGCTCTTTTGATGGGTGACACACTTTTAGTCAAAAAGAATTATTATGCCCTCACTATTCATTCCCTACCTGGACTGCTGACTCATTGTCCAGTGCTACAGAACCTGTGCAGTGAGTGGCAGACACTATTGTATCCAAACTCTCAGTGACTTGTCCCAGAAGTAGCATTTTTCACCTACCTCATGCTCACATGATTAGGTCAGATAACACTCCAGCATTTTTGCCCTTCCAAAAACTTAAAGCAGCCATAAAGGCATCTTGACTGGCTGATTAATTTGAATTTAGAGCTGGTTTTCTTTGTTAGTATCATTAAGTAGACAAATCTTAGCTATGAACCAAGAAAAGCTGGCCTGCTTTGTACTGATGCAAATGATGACTTGAGTTAGAAGGTTGAATAGGGTCTGATACCTGCTTGGAACAAAGTGGAGGACTCAGTAATATTTGCTATTATATATACAGGTGTGGAATTATATGTATGAAGAGATTTACGACCCTTGCTACGCCAGCAATCCTTGGGCAAGATTTTTGAAGGCACATAAATAAGCCAGCAATGTGGCTAGTGGGATTTACCAAAGGACATGCCAACTGTAAGAATTCAAATTCCACCAAAAGTCAGTGTGTGCAAAAATATTTTATAGATTCTAGGAGGTTACCTCCTGCCAATACAAGTTCCTAAACACCTTTGTCATCTGCACTGAAGCCCCACGAGGCTGCTGTGAGACAACATATACCACACCAAGGTTTCTTGTAAGGCAAAAACATCTGGAAGCTGTAAATATGTAAGATTTCAAGTCTTTGGTCCACAAATCCACCTGACTTAAGTTGAAGTTAGTGGCACCTAGGGACCCATGTATTTTTGTACATCTGGCCTAAAAATTTCATGCCAAAGTTCTTTTTCATAACAAAGTTTATCAAAGTTTTTAGTTTGTTTCTCAGATGTGTGTGAAGTATCAGGTAGGTTAGTTAATAACTGCAGATGCTGGGTTTGGTTTAGGGATCCTGTGTGGAATTCAGTCTGAACTAGGCTGAGTAGAGTCACACCATAACTGCTTCCAGATGCTCATGGAGTGCAAGATGGTTTCTACACAATGAAGTAGAGAACAGCCGCCTGAGGGGGCACAATGCAATCAGAGATGACACTTTTCAGATGAGAGGCAGAATGGAAACAGTGATCAATTGGTTTGGCCTGGAGTGAACTTCATAAAGGACCTGGGTCTGTGCCTCACCCAAGCAACTGAACCTTTTCCCGAATATTTAATCTGAGATTTTTATCCTCTGCTTTCTAAGGGTTTCCAGAAAGGCAAATTAACAGGATTAGGCCAATTTCTGAACTTGGTCAAGCCTCATCATTGCTGATAGCTCATTACAAAGTGGAGTTTCATAAGCAGACAGTGCTCCCTGTAGTGCAACCATCTTTTCTGAACCTTTCTAGAGGCAATCAGCATACTGGGGGTATAAAAGGACAGATTACTTCCAATGTGAATCTGATGTAAAAGCAGGGCCTTTCAGGAGACATAGAAATAACAAATGATTACAGAATGCTCCAAGAAGCAATGGGATATGCCTACTGCTAGCAGTGTGCCTACTTCTAGCTAGAGGACCATTAGCATTCATGAAAGGCTGACTCAGAAAGAATTAAGCATCATCCCAGATGTAAATGACACTGCTCGAAATCTTTTCTACTGAACTTGTGTTTGGTTAACCTGATTACAACTTTGAAAATTGTTGATTCAACATAGTTTCTCCAGTTTAACAGGTTCAGGGTCAAAGCCATATGCTCTGACAAGGGTGAGATAGGAAAAACATTCCCTGTGACATGGTAGAGAAGCACAAGTCCGTCTAATGCAATTTGAAGACAGGCACTGGCAGGCAGTGATGATCAGCTGGCAAACAGCTCTGTCTCAGGACACACAAGATAGAAAGTGTGCACAAGTCAACATATGCCAAATAGAACCATCTTTCTTCCACTAACAGGCTTTAATTATTGAATACAATGGAAAACTGTGGCAATGCAAGGCACTTCTGCGTGGTAGTTATGGGAAGTGCTGACATTTAAAATAGTGGCTAATAGCATTCTCAGTTGCTTTGAGGAGAAACTAAACAGATGAATTAAATTTTCCCACATGCAAATTTCCTCAGGGAGATTCAACATCTCTTGAGGAAGATGCTGGCACAAGCTTTGTTGTATTTTGTTTCAGTCTGTGGTGAATGCACTGCATAGGGAGAACGTGAGCACAATATATTACTGAAGGACATTTGAAGAGTGAGAGCGTAGCCACTTTGACTTACAATGTACACAGGGATACATTCAGAATTATAAGTACAAGACTAATAGGCTCACTGAAGATAGGGATGGCTGAAGAGAAGAAAAAGCAATCACAGAAAGCAAAATTCAATAGCAGAGCAAAAGTCTAGTAACTGGTTTGAAAGGAGCTTCGCATCTCTGTGGGGCATGGTATGTGAGTGGAATGTCTTCAATCAGAAAGTGCTTTAAGATAATTAAAGCATTTTCACACTTTTAATGGTCTCTAAATGACTGAAAATGTCAAGGTTGCACCCATTTGAAGCATCCATAACACACACACACAGATGCAAAATAAAAAGAAATTATCAAATCCCTGATGCTGCCAAATGTTGAATATTTGGTGAGAAGAGCATAGTGCATACCACAGGAGCAGATCACATCAGTATGAACTGATACAAGTGCAGGCTGCAGAGTTATCTATGCTGAGTAATTCTGCACTCAGGGAAGTTGATCCACATTTATCTACCATAAGAGGAGAAAATAATTTGTTCCTCTATCTCCAGTTACAACCAAAGAGTGAAAATACCAGGTCAAAGACACTTGCATTGAAAGAATATATCCATAGGCTACACAGGCACAGAGGTAAAACCTGACATCTGTATTTATATCAACATGTAGGGCTGACTTTGAGGTTACTCTCACCGATCCCTCAACAGATGAGCCATCACACCTGTATCAAGGAGTTACTCAAAAACCACTGAGGTTGCACCTAACCAAAGGTCAGGGTGGGCCCTCACAGAAAGCAGGGACAGGCAGGTGGGGGACTATAGCTGGCTGATTTTTCATGATATAAGTAGATCACATATTCCAGAGACCGAAGGGCAAAGAGGTAGATAGGCTTGGACATGTTTTTGTCCATGGAAAGTCAGCAGAGATCCAAGGCGTAAGTTTAGTGGGAACTTATAGTCAAACAGAGTTACCAGGATCATCATAAAAATGTGGGATAAAGGGAAGGGGCTGGGATGGGTCAGTCCTCAGGAAGTACTGCTTGCTTCACCAGCAATACTGAGAGATTTCTCAACAATTCTTCCTGGCACCCTCTCCATAAGCCCAAACTTTGCGTTTACCTGTCCCCTATCTCAGGTAACAACACAGGCAAACCAAACCCCTGAAATCTGGCTATCAGTGCTAACAACTGGTTTGTAAGCTGTGAGGAAACATAGTTTTTACTATGGGTTGCAAAATAATAGAATCATTCTGGTTGGAAAAGACCTCTAAGATCACCAAATTCAATTGCTGATCAAAAAGGCAAAACGAAAACAGTTGTAAGAATGTGTTTATTTTACTAAAAAAAGTCATCAAAATTTTGCTGATTGAAATAAGAACCAGGTGTATTTTAGATTTTGTTCTGTTTCAAATTGCTTCGTTTTCTCTTTCATTTTCCTTTATATTAAACCACACCAATTTGTCAAGAGTCCTGACTGCTTTCTCCTCCCTTACCTCTCCTAAACAATGTACTGAGTGCTACAAATGAAACAATTTGATCCTTTTCATGCTTTTACATTGCATATCTTGAATAAAATAGAATGTTTTCACCATTTTTACACACAGCATTTTATTTTTTCTGTATGAATATCACAAAAAATCATGTTAGCACTTCTGAAATTAGATGGTTTTGACTGATTATGAGTGTTTATATCACCTCAGGCCTAAGATACAGCTCTGACTTCCAGGTTCAGAGCCCTGTTACTATAACACCCTTTCCCAAACCAGCTCCTCACAGTTCTTGCAGCACAGGCTGTTACTCACTCTCCTCAGACACGGCTTTCTCCAAAAATTAACCGTCTCGCAGACACAAAAAATTCTCCAAAAGTTTTTCTAGAGATAAAAATTTCTTACTTGCTGGCAACTACCACAACACTGCCTGTGGGAGGCAGTTATCATGGTCCCTATTTCACAATTAGGGAAACTGAGGCACATAGTTCAATGATTCGGCAGTCTGAAAGTTTCTGGCAGAATCCAGTCTGATACACGGGGACAGGCAGAAGCAAGAACCTATAAATTTACTGCATGCATCCAATTCTTTATGATATGGATTCATATAAATGTAGGAGACAGCCTGGTTCCTCCTTATGACTGTGAACATTCCAGCTACTCAGTATACACTGTGACAAATGGTAACATTGACTTAAAAGAGTCTTGTGAGGAGGCAACATTCAATTCATTTCTTTCTGCAGTTGCAAACAACCTGTGTTACACTGGGGAAAATCCAGTGCACCTTCCAAATGCATTTTACCCATCACAGAAAGTAACAACTCTGAAGTGATGTATTAAAAGCAAGTGAGAGTGTAAGACAGAATGATTTACACAAAGAACTCTGTCACAAGCAAATGCAGAACTTGAGCTTTCACTTACCTTGTGCCTAACTAAGATGTATTTCTCTCTGAAGGGCTGGACATAAGGATTTGTAGCAGGAATAACAATGTATAAAATATAGTCTGGTTCACATCCTTGTCTACCCTGCTGTTGGGGAGGGACAACCTACATTTCTACTCCTTTTTTTGTCATTGACCTTCACCATTTGTTCAAAGCTCCTAGACATCCAGCAGCCCAGTCAATTAGGAGGTGCAATAACCCAAAGACCTTCTCAGGAGGTCTCATGATATTCCCAGGAGACAGCTCCCATTCAGACTCTTTGAGAAAGGAAACTGGCATTTCTGAAGCCCAGCCAGTTTCTGGTGATATCCAAAGCAGATTATCAAACATATCAATCTATAGGGACCCACAAAATAACTTAACCATCATAGTATTTGTGCATTTTTAATAAATGTTTTCACTGAGAAAGAAGCAGCCCTCCCAAACCAAGGAGTTTATGGCTCTTGTATCACTGGTTTTGGCAGCACCTGCAGTCAGACAAGTGGGTATATTCAATATCTCTGGAATGCTATTAAATGCCAAGGAAATCATATAATAGTATCCAAGAGGTTCTCAGTAGTTTTCCTATCCTAGCTCTCCTTTACACTGAACTGAACTGCAAGAATGGAATCCCTGATGTGTCTCCCATGTTAAAAGAAAGACGGGAGGGAAGACAAGAGGAGTGTCTCAGGGGAGGGGAATACAGTATCGCCATTTGAAACAATCAATGTGGAACAATTATAATGGAAATTCTGAATATTTTTGAACGCTTGATAAAACAGAATATGTATTATTGGCCCACCTTTCAAATGAGACTCAGCTCCCTGCAGGGAAACACTTCTGTAGTGTAGTGTTCAACCTCTTAAAAAGAGGTTATTTCTTCCCACGGATAATAAAAGAACCCTCAGACAGCTCAGAGTAGGTCACTGTGGACCTCTAAAATCTGGATTGCTGAAGCTCACCCTGCCATTATAACTTCCAAATACATCAGTTATCAGTAAAACTCATAATGTGACTGGATGCTACTATTCTCCTTCACTATCCATCATTATTCCACTCTATCCAAAAGCAGTTAGACCACTTACACACACATACATAGAGAATTTCTCTTCATTCTCAGTCTTTACTTTGCAAAACTGTGCCTCCTTTCATATAAAAATAAGAAAAAAACTGAAAAAGACAAATCTAACCTGAGATGCTATGTACAATCATTCTCATGGCCTCCTTTCACTTATGCATTTCCTCTTCTCCTCCTCTTCTCATGGACATTCCTCTTCAAAACTTTAATCATATCACTTTTCTCTCCTTTGTTTACTATGCTTTTCTCCTTCTCACCTTTTTTTCTTCCTTTTTTTTTGCCCATGTTTTCTTCGGCTCCTCAGTGGGCTGATTTTGAATTCAATTTCCTCAGGCCATTGCCTTTACCTTTTTGCCCTGTTTTCATCTTTGAATTCTTCCTCTGTGATTTCCCAGAACCCTTCATCAACACACTGAGAATATTTCCCCAGGAATCTCTCCCAATCTTATTAACGCCTTTTGCTGTTACACAGGAAAAGAAAGCTTGTAAGGCTTCGTTATCCCAAATCTATGATGGTATCTCAACTATTTAATTACCAGCCCAACTGGTCTCGGTGAGCTGTGTACCTCTGCACCATTTAGGTGCTTGTACTAAGCGTATTCAACATAGATTCGTAGAATGGTTTGGGTTGGAAGGGAATGTCCTAGTTCCCTCCTGCCATGGGCAGGGGCACCTTGCATTAGCCCAGGTTGCTCAAATATAAAATATATACTTACATGGATGGAGACACTGCATCAGAGAGAAGGTAATATCCATTAAGTCAAAGAGCTGTTGAATAGCCAGTGTACTGCAGGAGATTAATGCTTGGTCTAAGACATTAAGACACTTCATTTTAGCTGAATGACTGAAATATATTGAATGAGTATGAGAAAAAAAGAAGTACATGTGTTGAGGGTAAAGATTAAGCTCATTCACATCCTTTGAGGGACTTGCTAAAGATCAGCTAATGCTTTCTGCTAGGAATAGGCTCCCTTTGATGCATGTAAACCTGAAATGTAAGACATGCACAGATAAAAGAATTCCTCAGAAGGTGTGCATCAGGAAAGCATTTAGAGCCACTCTGCAAGATAAAGGCATATAGAGACCTCTCCGATTTAACCTAGGTGTAGGAAGAGGTTTTCATTTCTTCACTTCTGTTCATAAAAAAAACATTTCTATATAGTCCATTGGTCTTAAGTAACCAGTTTCATTTTCACATTACCCAAGAGCATTCCTCTCCCAAGGAGAACCTGAGTAACCTGAGGCACTGGGACATCTTTAGTGCTGTAGGAAAGAAACAAGTTCCTTAAAATTATATTGTAAGCAGAAAGGCTCTTTGACATGTAGAAAGACAATAACAGAGCACAGCTAAAACAGAAGAGTCTTGTATGAACTTTGTAATACCATCCCTGTAGACTCTTTGCAACACAAGCCTCCTCTAACACCATGCATCCCAATCCTATTTTAAGACTCCTTCCAAACTCCCATGACTTTCTAGCAAAGCCTGGATGAGCCACTGAAATCTTCATGTCACTCTTCCCATTGCACGGAGATGACTTGATTACTCAGAATGTGACCCTTTTCTTGCACAGACCAAATCCTCTGCAAAGAGCAGTGAAGTCCCTCCACAATGACAGTCAACTACATCTAGAAATACAGAAGAGTATGAGGAGTGCCCAGCTGTGTGCTTGATTCACACTCACCTCTATCAACCCACTTTGAGCAGAAATTCAGCTAGTAAAAATATAGATGTGCCTACATGGAGGTACATCCAGAAAACGCCAGCCTTACACTTCAGAAAAGAATTTAAGAAACAGTTGCTGAATCAGTGGATAAGTGGCTTGTGGATAAGTGTCACCACAGACATCTCAAGGACCACAGCTTCCTGGCCATAAAGAATCTTGTGAGAAGTCAGCAAGAAGAGACTAGAGAAGACTGTTCCACCTTCTTTGGCCTCTAGGGAAAACATTTTGATGTCCCATACCTTCAGAAATTCAGAATCCAAACGAGATCAAACTTTACCTTCAGTGTTGATGGCAGCATGTTTAGGATGATAGAATCAACAATTTCTCAAGAATACATGTTTTCCATTAGATTAAAAGCAGTTGTTTCTTCTTGTAGTTATTAAACTTGCAGTAAGAAAAACAGAAAAGGACACAGCACCAAGGGAGCAAAATAATTTCTTCAGGTATAATGAGCATTAAATTAGAAGTTTAATGATCCAGTGTAATAATTCTCTGAATTCAAGAAAGGCATGTGGTATCCAGCTGGCCAAGAGCAATTTTGTCTACGTGCCACAACAAATGTAGACTCTCATTTAATGTCTGTGAAACCAGACCAAAACACGAACACAAATTTCACACCAGTCAAGTGCAAAACACTTATTTGGTTTCAGGTCCTTGAGCTGATCTTTCACATGTTGCAGCTGACAATCAGATGCCTTTCTAGCTGTCAGAACGTGACCTTATTCTCTGCTCAATCTGGACCTGAGTCAATGAGTACTGAGAGACTGAAACTTCATCCAATTTCTGAATTTCTGCTGTAAATGAACTGTAACTGAGATTTAGTAATTGGGAGGAGAAGGCCTTTTACCTCAACAGAGAAGGAAAATGCACTTGCCCTACAAAAACTGCCATTTGATTAAATCAATAAAACTACTGCAGAAGAAACTTCCAGATTGGTGAATGTACGGAGACCACCAAGTCACAGATTATATCTGCATTTTTTTGCTTTTTGTGTGTGATTTTTTTAACAGATTCCTAATCTATGAAAACAAAAAGTAGATGTAAATTTCCCATGGCATGTGTTCTGGCTGTTCATACTGAGAACACAAAGAAATTTTAAAGGATACCTTTTTTGTTGCTCATAATGCATTGCCACATGAGAGGACTGTTGCCCCCTCAAGAGTCAGATGTCCCTATTAATCTTCTCAGACTGTAACTTTCAATTTGTTCTCTTCACTTTCAGAGAGCTGAAAAAGAAAAGAAAGGAATATCAGCTCTTGTACTTCATGATAATAGCTTTCACAAAGCTATCTTTCTTACATGGTATTCCAGCTTTTCCTTCCTTTAATAAATTCATGACAATTGGCAGACACAAACAACTTTGTGCTTCAACATAATTAAAAAATAAAAGCAGTAACACTGTTTATTATGAAAATATTGTGCAACTTAGTAAAAGGGTGTACTTACCATGAGCTTAAGTTTGTAGATGGAGAAATGTCTTTGATCCCTGTGACATGGGCCAGGTGGATGAGACTGGCTAATCTTTTGGGCATCCAAGGACATCACATGTAAGAGCCGCTGGCAATGAAGTGTGGGAGGTGGTTCCATGTCTGGTTGATTTCTTTTTGAAGCTATCTTGAAAATGGAGAGATTTCTTTTGCTATTTTATCACCATCTTGCAAAAGGCACAGATGCAGCTTTTGGCATGATTTCTCTTTCAGGGTATTGTTCCGTTAATACAAGTATGAATTTTGGATGTATTTTCTTTCTCCTCTCCTGTGTTTTAGGCTTACTTAATCTAACTAATTCCCAGAAGCAGACAAGAGGAATGAAAGGAAGAGCAATACTGCCTCATATTTTCCAAGATTTTTCTATTCTGCTTTTCTGTGTTCATTCTCTAGGTTTCTCCATGAAACCAGTGTTTTAGCTAAAGACAGATTGTTTAAAAACAGAGACACTTAGATGACATATTTCCAAATGACATGTTGAAAGTTATAACCAACTAACCACAGAGAAAAATTTTCCCCTCTCATTTGATAGGTCTGTGTTTACCAAATATAATGTATTGAGTACAGGTGTACAAGGAAAAACAAGTCTGAAGAAAAAAAGCAATCAAATAAACATTATGCATAGAAAGCATCCACAGCTGTACAGATGAGATTGTTGTTACCAAGCTTCTACAGAATTATCCACTTGCTACCTACATGGTGAGCACAGCATCACAGTTAGGGTTTCACTAACAAGTCCAGTTTGGAGAGGAACCTCTTTCAGTGAACACGCTCCCTGGCTCTCACTCAGGCAGCATGGCAGAGACACAGGCATCTATACCAAATTAATTTATTTTCAGTTATAGTGTTGATCTTCCCCAAGAACTACACCCAGAAACATTTGTGTATTCAGGTGATTCAGAGCTAAACTCATGGAAAATTTCATGTGTAGCAGAGCTGCAAGTAGAAGAAAACAAATAGGGTCGAGAGCAGGTAAGAAGCAGTTGTTCTGGCCAGGAGGTCAGCAAAGAGCCTCTGACTCTTGAGAAGTGGACTTAGGCAAACACACTGAGCTGGCTATTCCGTCTCACAGGTTAACAGTTCAAGGACGGCAGAATATTTTCCTTGGTTGAAAGGATGTCTGCTGGCACAGGAAGGAATCTAATTCAGAGTAGTTTTCTGAAGAACAAGCTCCAGGGGTTCCCCATGACACAGTTTTCAGGTGTAAAAGGAACCGCAGCAGCAGAGCAGAGACTGACTTTGTACTGTCCCCTCTGAGCACAGTCAGTGCTTCCCAACCACACTGAAAATAGTCGTGTGCTACTGTAGCTTAGTTAGAATTTCATTTTTCAACTCTCAAACTATCAACTTCCATGAGAAAGATACAGCTCTTTGGCATATTTATAAGCCTAAATTTATTTGGATCTTATAAAAACAGGTCCAAACACCACTATGCCCACCTTTCTGTGCGTCTCCTTTAGAGCCTGCCTCTGCTGGACTGTCCACCTCTTCTTACATTATACTATAAGCTCCTTTAGCTATAGCAAAGGAAAAATGCTTTCACTGTCATTTGGGTGATCAGCATCCTTTTCAAGCTTGATTTAGGACTTAATCAATTAAGACTCAGTGCAAGCCAATGATATTAGAAGCACAGAGATTCCTGTGAAAATTTTAGGAGTGTGTTCTTCCAGAAAGTTTGGGTATCTCTGATGTGTAGCCAGTAAAACAAAGTAGAAAAAGATACAAATTTACACCTATTTCAAAAAATGTTGTACACAAGCATGAGTCAGGCATTGTTTCATCTTACTTCACTTGCAAAGACAGTAGAGCAGTTGACAGAACTCAGTTAAGTTGGATTAATTAACCTAGAGAGAAGGAGATGATTGAAAATTCAAATTTCAGAGCATAGCCAGAATGGAAATCTGTGCCAGTCACTTGGTAGCTTGTTCAGTACCATGCACTGAAAACAAATGGATACATACACCTCCATTCCCCCAAACAGGAAACTGTTAGCCAGCTACTGCCTAGTCCAGAGATATATATAAAATGCCTTTATGTTTTCCCATAAGTATTCAGAAAAGAAACTGAAATCTACAAATTGAAAGAGGGGAAATATAGGTTAGATAATAGGAAGAAGTTTTTTACTGTGAGGGTGGTGAGGCACTGGAACAGGTTGGCCAGGGAGGCTGTAGATGCCTCAACAATGGCACTGTTCAAAGCCAGTTTGGATAAGGCCTTGAGCAACTTTTAGTCTAGTAGAAGTTGCCTCTGCCCATGGCAGGGGGCATTGGAACTAGATGGTCCTTAAGGTCCCTTTCAAACCCTTAACATTCTATGATTCTGTGATTCTATGGCCGGAGTACCAAGCCTGTCAGAGACAAAAGAATGTCCGGATGCTGCTCCTACTCATATGGTTTCCTTTAGGTAGACTTGTGAGGAGCAGGGCATTGGATACCACAATCCTTATGAATCCCTTCCAATCTGATATACTCTATGATTCTTTTTCAGTCGGCAGTCCTTGCCACATATGAATGTCATTTATAAATAATTTTAGCTATTGTCAATTCATTTAAAAAAGAAATTAAGAAGAAAAATCACTTGCAAAAAATTTCATCCAGATGAGGATTCCTGAAAACCCGCTATTTAAGTTTATGGTTAGTTTAAATCAGATCTACTCCATTTCATCAAAACAACCACCTGTCAGTTCTGCTACACTTTAGATGAGCAATGTATAAATAATAGTCTGAATGCAAACTCCTAACAGAAAAAGAAATATAAACTATTTATGGGTTGTCTATATGAGTGTAGATATACTTCTGACAAGCAAATAGGAGATCTACAGGTCCTATAGACATTCTGACCCCAAATCACACTTTATGAAACTGCCACTGCCCCTGTTCACTACTGATGAGCCATTGAAAGACTGTCATGCACTGCTAGACTGTCAGTGATGGCTAAATTGCTTTCTTCATATGCTTTGCCCACATTTTTCCTGATATATCTGGGCTTGTGCAAGAATTTCAGTTTCAGTGAAGGCTTGCAGGCAAGCAAACAGCAATAATTTAAATCTGTCAGGAACAGAATCAGTTATAAGCACAGGCAGCTGCCTGCAGCATCACACCCAAGAAAACATTTGGGTCCTTGCAGTACTTGCTGGAAATCCAGATGATGCCTGTACAAAACCAGTGACTTGTTACTGACCACAGAAAATTAATAAAAAAAAAAAAAGGCAAAGCAATTTAAACCAGAAATGTGGAATAACGTGGAGAAATACATAAAGAGGAAATACAAAAATTAAACCCCCCAGGAAAATAGTGAAAAGAAATGGATTGAAGTATTACTAGTGTTTTATGACACCAAGGAATTTAGGATTTATGTTTAGGATTTATGTTATTACGTGATTTAGGTTTTATAGTGCTGGGGATTCTACTGAAGGCAGCATCCTAGATAAAGATACCTACACATCAGATTTATTTCCTTTTTGCCGCCACGTCCATGTCTCCATTTAAAAGTGAGAGAACAGGAAAACAATAAAAAAGTACAATACCATGACTCAGGAGTGATATTCCTGTTTCCTGATACACCATTTGGATCCTTCAAACAGTGAAAAAAGATAACATTTTTTGGACCACAGATGCATTTGATAATGTCACTGTTTCCATTTGCCTTTTATTACATAAACCAATAAAATCAACATCCGGGAGACACTCTTCCAGGTAATACCCTCTTTTGTCAAAAAAATCCTATTTGGTTGATCTTGATTTCCCTACAAGCCCTGCATCACTTTCTTCCTTAGACCATGGTTGCATTAATACTGCTACTGCTGCTATTTAAAATGCCCACTGAGTCAGCACACTGAAACTTGAAAAGGTTTGTGTATACATACAAGAGGGTTTAGAACTCACAATATTTTTGCCAGATTCTTAATGGCACTTTAAGATACTGTGTTGCTGAATTTTTCTACCTTCTATTCACTATGTCACCATGCACATTTTCTCCTTTGCTAGGGGATGAAGACAAATTGGAATTTAAGTGTCTATTGCATTGTAATGGGTAAACATCAGTAAAAAACTACAACAAATGCAAATCTCGAGAGCATTGTTCTTTCCACATGCTCTGAATATTGCTCTTATCTTTACCAGCAAGGAGTCTACCTGAGAACAATCCTGCAGTTTCCACATGGAGCACTTCACAGGCTTAACTACAGAAATTCCAAAGTTCTGTTTGCCGAGACCTTTCTTCTGCTAGACACGGAGCCAGAGGGGCAGAGATTGGAAGGCACTTCTGAAGAACACCTACTCCAACCTCCCTGCCCAAGCAGGGGTAACTAGATCAAGTTCCTCAGAGCTGAGCCCACTCAGGGTTTTAATATCCCCAAGGACAGAGTCCACTGCCTCTGTTCAACACAAGGACTGGACACTGACACACAAAGACTGCATAATCAGTGACCTTCACAGCTGACCAGAGAAGCGAGCAAAGTTAAAAAACCCCATAAAATATGTATAACTTAAATTACACCATGACTTGCAGTTTAGTACAATAAAAAGCTACCCAGTAATGCCCTTGAAATCACTGAAATGGGAGCATATGCCCCAGTATAATCAACCTATTGCTTTGATGTGACCTTACAATTCACAGTTCACGTGAACAATATCCATTTCATGGTTTCACTCGAATAAAAATTTAATGAAATAATCCTTTAAAGTATAAATCTCTGGTTTCCTGCTTACTTTTATGAGCTAAGTAGCAACTACAATCTGCACCCTACAACCATGCTATAAAGCATCCCAGAGGTTGCTAGCTAAAACACTGCTCACTTTAAATATTCCAGCATATTCAGAAAGAACTGGTTGATGGTCTGCATTTCTTTAGTACCTGATCAGAAGACAAGAATTTGCTGTTTCCCAAGGGCCACCCTAGTCTCCTGCCATTAAGTTAATATCATTGTTCAGAAAAAACACCATGATGTTTACCATCTTAGGATCAAGCTGATAAAATTCACTGAAAGCCATTTAAAAAGCAACCTGACCCTTTCAAAACAAACTCTAACTTTTCAACTCAAGCTATTTAAATGTCTGCAAGGGGAAAAGTTTTGTTCCTTGCTTCAGAGGACAGCTACACCACCCTGTGAGTGCCAAGAAGCAGCGCAAGCTGCTGGAAGCTGCAGCAGTTCTGATGCAGAGGGGGTCAGCACCACCAGCTCCACTTCTGAACAGCTGCCAGGGATGGGGCTCGTCATCTCCCCCGCACTGCCCATGGTGCTACTCACTGGAAGTACAGAAAATTGATTTCTTTCTGCTTAGCTTCATAGAATATAGTCTTAAAATGTTCAAACAATATTTAGACACAAGTATTTTCATCTGAGAATTCCCCAGTCTTGTTCTGGGATTTCACTAGGGGAAATGTTGCTTTTGGATGCACCAGATGTGCAATATATTGCAAAATTCTTAAGCAGGCAAGGGTTTTCCGGAGAAATATAGACATGCATTTAACTTACCATACACAAAGCAGGGAAGATTCTTCACCACATTATAGCACTGCAAATGCATGAAATAATTAAAATGTGCCAGTGAACAGAAGAAGTATTTGGCCTATTCTCTGTGCTGTGTGTTTACTTTGAAGGAAGGTGAAAAGAGCAATCTCTCTACTAAATTCCTTTTGAACATAAACTTCACTGCATTCACCTCGCTGAAACATAACTTAGGTTAATGGTGCCACCTGGTGACAAGTCTTACTCGCTGTTCCCATCCCTTGTCAAGCAAGAAAAAAGAAATTCATATGGTATAAACCATCCCCTAGAGAGTAACCCCCCCAAAAACCACATCACCTGCATTAATTACTTGTCCTAAGGAGCACAGTGTATTGTACACAGAGAAAGAACAATAAACAATAGGAAATATAGTATTTCTTAACATACTTTCATTTTAGACACTATCACCCACTTTGGTTTATTAGCTTGTGAAGAGAATGCACTTAATAGTACATGAAGGAAAAAGAGAGAATTAACACTAATTTGTTGGAATCTACTGAGTATGTGGGAGCAGGGCACTTTCTCTAGCTCAAAACCTTCTTGTTTGCTGCAGTGATGTGTGAAACTGCAGCACCACCTTGTAGGATTTTACTACCCCCATGACTGCAGTCCCTAAACAAAAAAATGAGTGTTAAAGCACATGCTTTTTGCACCTCACCTGCTAGTAACAACTCACAAGAGAAATTAATTCTGAAGCCATAAATTGGTCTGTGCATCTCTCTCTGCATTGCAACACTGCTGAATACAATCACAAAACATTTGATGGGCAGTTCCTTTTGCATGGTGAGACTCTTGCCCTGTTTCCTCAAGGTAAATCAGGTTTTATGCTGCAGGTAACAGTATGTGGTGGGGGAAAACACCTAGGGCAAGGAGGGGGCAAGCATGGACAGGCCAAGAAGGGCTGGAATCCTTGCTCAGGCAGAGACAAGGTCAGGGGATGCAGCACATCATGGACCTGAAGCCTGTTTGGTATCTGCCAATGAGTATAATCAACCTTATTATATTACTTTCTGTCTTGTGTATAAAATAACAAATAGTCTACAAATGGATAGCTTCAAAAACCTAATATTCAAAGAAATTAGTAGAGGAGAGTAATATAAATGGAGATGGGAGCTTCTATTTTGCAGGAGATGCCTGGTCATAAAGTGGAGGAAGACACACAACATCACACAACAAAAATTAGAGTTGAAATAACATCTGTACAATAAAACAGCCAGAATTTGAGTTATGGATCATATTTATGGTTTCTCTACAGCTTTGCTTGCATGCTAAATACAAGTTCCCAACAATCACTGCACAACCACCACTTTAATTACATTACAGTAACAGCTTACAGGTGAAACCAGTCATTTTAGGAGTCTCACCTCAGCTTTACTCCTACCCAGCTGTCACAACACCCTATTTACAGCTGCAATCCTGCACAACAATTCCAGCAGCACAACTGCTGACTAGTCTTTTACATTTATAAAAAAGAGAACACTTAATAGAAGGCAGTATATTTGTTTTACAGTTTGCTATGCTCACCCAAAATTTGCTAATTTTTTGCTAAACTCAACACTTTGGAAGGATAGCTGAAATTACGGGACAACTTTCAGTGTATTAATGTGCTTTTGAATAGAGAACAACTGCATCCCTTCACCCCCTGGGAACTTTTACTGACTGGTATTTCCCTTCTATGGAACCTAATGAGAGACCTCCTTAATTTAACAAAATAGAAACATCTCAACTGAAGGATGGATACTCTTCTCCTAGAAGCCTACTTCACAAAATAGTCACACGCTGCAGATGCAAATTATACAAGTATCCATATGCTTCATTTATACGACTATTTAACCAAACTAGCATAATAAATATGTCTAGTTAGATACTTGCAGTAAGTGTGCAGCTGTCTGGAAGGAGGTACAAAATCACCATCAGTGAAATCCAAACTGCAGCTGCCATTAATCAAAGCTCTGCCCTTGAACATTCATCATTGGGATATTGCTGTGACAAAGTGGACTTTTACTGCTGTTTGGGATGGGAAGATTTTACTTCCTTAAGATAATTCGAGTTTTCTAGTGGTGCAGATGCTGTGAAAAAGCCAGTTTTTATGCTTGGTCTCAACAGAGCAAATAAGCAGAGGAAAGATCAAAATATTATAGAAATTATCTGTAAAATGCTGAAGTTTTGCACAGTATGTAGAAAATCCCTATTGAAAGTATTTGTGTTTAACAGAAATAATTGATGTTTCTTGGATCAATGAACTAGATGCAGTCAGCAGAGATTTGATTGTTAGGCCAAACAAAGATTTTTACAATATTGAAGTAGTGATGTAGAAGAAGCTTTAGTCAAGATGAGGTTCCATGTGCAAATTTATGTTGCTGCTACCAGGCCCTACATCCTTTGATCAGAAAAGAGCACCAGCTGTTAAAATTATTCACCCACTGGATTGACAGGGATGGAGGGGTTTGCACAAGCTCAGGGGATGAAACCAGAGAGCTTTCTCATGGTGAATATGGCCAATATTCATATCACAGAATCACAGAATCACTTGGGTTGGAAAAGATTTTGAGAGGCCATCTAGGCCAACCTGCCTACAATGATCAGGGACATCTTCTACTAGATCAGTTTGCTCAGAATCTAATCCAACCTGACCTTGAATGTTTTCAGAGATGGGGCAGCTGCCACCTCTCTGGGCAAACTGTGCCAGTGCCTCGCCACACTCATTTTTTTAAAAAAATTTCCTTTTATCTAGTCTAAGTCTACCCCCCTTTTACCCTAAAACCATTCCTCCTTGACCTATTGCCACAAGTCTGTCCCCATCTCTCTTATAACCCTCCTTCAGGTACTAAAAAGTCACAAAAAGGTCCTCCTGGAGCCTTCTCTTCTCCAGGACAAACAGCTCCAACTCCCTCAGTCTTCCTTAACTGAAGAGGTGTTCCATCCTTGTGATCATTTTCATGACTCTCCTCTGGACCTGCTGTAACAGGTTCACGTCTTTCCTGTGCTGGGACCCCAGAGATGGATGCAGCACTGCAGGTGGGGTCTCACCAGAGCAGAATAGAGCAGGGGAAACACCTCTCTGGCCCTGCTAGTCATGATGCTTTTGATGCAGCCCAGGACACAGTTGGCTTTCTGGGCTATGTCAAGGCTTCACTCTAGACTGTAAACTATCGTTCCTTTAAAAAGATTATTAAAAAATTTCCAAAGGTTTCAGTTTTCATGAACTCTATGAGCCTTATTTTTTATGCATTAACTAGCAGCTAACCAGGGTTCTTCACATATTTGTCCAGAGAGGCTATTCAGGTCAGTGCATCTACCTGGATGCAGTAAAGTCAAATTTAGCCACAAGAACAAGGTGTTCAGTGACAGCTATCAGGAATATTAGTTAGGCTAGACAAAAGATGATACTCTCCCACAAAATCAATGGGGACAACCTCTGTGACAACCTCTGCAACATCCAAAGAAGAGTCTGAAGGCATATTCTGACAGTGATTGTGAGATGTCATCCAATACCCACAGTACACAAGCTATGCCATGTCAACTACACACACTTGGAATCACCTTCTAGTGCTGAGCTTGGATTCATACTTTAAAATTCTCTTAGCCTCCAGAACAGAGCAGCCATGTACACTGATGTATGGGGATGATCCCTGGGCTGTGAATGGTTGGGAAGAATGTTGGTCAAATGGGCCAAACGCTTGTCAGAAACCATTCAAGCTATTTTATATGTAGATGATTGAGTCCCCCATGTGGAAATATGTGTGTTCCCAGGTTAGTTCACTAATAGAGACATTTCCAACTAGATTTCAGCTGTCAGTACATTCTTAGAGAGTGGTTTGTTGGACAGTGACTGTGCACATGGGCAGTTCATTAACTTGCTGGAAATCCATACTCCTGCTTTGAAGTAACTTTGTCATGTAACCATACTTGAAGTGAACTACCAAGAATTTGCTGACTGCAGCTTCTTCTGCATTTGTGAGCCATCTGTTCAGTGCCAGCACTTGTGTGTATTGCTTCCACATGAGATCTGCACACTTTACTGGATGCTGCTTTATGAAAGCATTATCCAGTTCAGAATGAGTAGAGAATCTCTGTCATCCCTCAGCTGTGAGGTCGCACCCAAGAGGTTTGGAATTCGCTGCGGGTGCCATTGAGAGCCCTCAAAGATATAACCTGTATAAGGCAAATTCTTGAGGTCTTTTCACTGTACTATGGAAATTGTACTTCCAAGCAAAAAAAGTGTTAGCTGGGAATTATTGTAAATTTATTGTTTAGTGAAGGACTCCTCAAAACCTTCTTCTTTGCCACACCCTTGTCAAATATCTTTTGGTTTGGGAAAAGCATTGCCGTTTGTGTCATGGTTTTAGTATATAGCAATAAATGATGAGCAGTGGGTCTGAGATATGTGACTACCATATCTCTCATGTCCAGTGGTTTCCAAAGAAAGCAATGAAAAGGAATTTTAATATTCTCTGAGGTTCTTTTGCAGAAAAAAAGATGTCTGGCAGAGCAACTATGTCAAACTATAACATTTTGCTTTTTATCATGATTTTTTTTGTACTACTGTTTTTTCAAACACATGATGAGGACTGGCACTAAAGACACTGGTGGAAGTTGACAATTTGAATGAATCACAATCCTAAAAAAATGCATTTGAGTTTTGTGAAGAGATTTCTAAGCAGGAACATCCATATATCCAAACCTTTGGCAGAGCTTCACATGTATTCCCCTTACACAGCAAAACAAGTCCTGTTTCAAGGAAGGTTCTTCCAGAAACTTTCACATCTGATTTTTTTGAGTGCAAATCTTGCAGAATATGAATTTGGACTGAGAAATCTTGTAGTTCTTGATTTATCCTTAAAAGTGGTGCTGGATGAGAGCACTTTGCCAGCACAGGTTATCTCACAAACCTGGTGTAACCATATAACACAATTCTTATTAGAAAATATTTATAAGTCTATTCAAATTTGTAATCCAATTTGAAAATGCATTTATCCCATTGAGAACTGTGTATACATGTCCTAGCTTTCCTTTGTCTTCCTCTCTAATCCTTTACTTATCACCCACACTGCTTAGCATAAGTTCAAGGCTGGCCCTTTTCTTTACCCAGACATCCTCCAGTACCTTAGGGTTGTCTTGATTTAATGCCAGATCATCATTTAAATGCAAAATGCACCTGGCATAACATTATTACAGCATTATTACTGTATCGTGCCTCACAACCCAATCCAAGTTTCTCCAGAGATCCATCTCCTCACCAACTGCACAAAGCTGCAAGCAGAAACACAAATCTGGTGTTTGACAAATCGCCATTAGAGTTCATTTCTTAGGCCTTTCTTTAGTGAAAGTAAAGCCAACTTGCAAAAAAACAGGTTACAAAGAGAGCACAGCCTTATTACAGGGACCTTCACCACATATCCTAATGGTACACCAAGTGTCTGTTGGCAAATGCTGAAGGAAACCCCTCAGCACTCTGGTACTTCAAGAGACAGTTGGGGCTCCTGGGGCTGAGGAGAAATATGTCAAAAAAGAGGCAAGTCCCCCAAAAAGGCACAAATCCCACCCTTTCATCTTAACTGCAGAGGCCAAAGCTGAAAATGTAGTGAAGTGAAGAAGATACCTAATTCACAATCTCCGGTATAAATTTACTAACTTGTTTGATTGATTTTCTCCTTTGACCAAAATCTGAAAAGGAAGAAATTATCTTGGCAGCAAGGGTCATGAATGACATAAGAGATAACAGAAAGGCACTCCAGTGGGAAAATGGGGTTTGGTAGTAATTCCCAAGCCACAAAGCCCTACATGATAAACAAGGCATTTTGCAAAGCTGAACAAAGAGTGCTTGTCCCTTACCTTCCCCAGAGCCCTGGCAGTTACTTTACTCATTAAAGTACTGGATGTCCTTATCCAATATTTACAGTCCTGTTTTTAGGTTACTCTAGCAACTGTTACAGTCCCAGACAAGCAGTTAATGAAAGATGTATATATTTTAATTTGTGAGGAGTATCAACTGGGATTCTTATGCTGTCCCCCATACACCTCACTTAATCATCAAGAATCACCAACAAAGCTTTTGAGCAATCTTGTCCTTCTCTCTCACATGCAACCTTTGCACCACGCGCAGGACAGATTTTCTTGGCTTGGTGCTTTGTATGTCTCCAGCTCAGACTCCTTAATAAATGATACTGAAACTGGTGCAAAAAAATCCATTGCACAACTAGACATAAGGTCTAAACTAAAAGAGGTTTCTTCTCCTGCAGGACTATCTGTTCTGGAAAACAAAGATATTTCAGAAACAAAGCCAGCTCAACCCAGAAACAGATTTTTAACAGCATGTTTTAAAGCAGTAATTGTTTTCAATATTCTTGCATGTTTGCTCTTTTTCTTGTTTTGCTTTGCCTGAATTCTCACTACACAATTCAGCCAATCTAACCAGGTCATCTCAGTTCAAACAGGATCTCCTGCTTTCAAAGGCACCATCTCTTTCCATTGCCTAAAGAGATATACCCTTATATTTAGGAGCATAATCCTAATTCTAAAAGCCAACCCATTTGTGGTACAAATTATGTGGATTGAATCTCACTCTCAGCTCCTTTGGGCCTGTGAATAATGCACAAGTGTTGGTTACAGATACCTAAGATGTTCTCTGCTCCTAGCTCAGCTCACAGAATCACAGAATCCTAGAATGGTTTGCATTGGAAGGGACCTTAAAGATCATCTAATCCAACCCTGCTGCCATGGGCAAAGACACCTTTCACTAGACCCAGTTGGTCAAAGCCCCATTCAGCCTGACCATGAAGACTCCCAGGGATATGGCATCCAAAACTTCTCTGGGCAACCTGTGCCAGTGCCTCACCACCTTCACAGTAAAGAATTTCTTTCTTATATATAATCTAACTTGGAATATTGTGTGCAGTTTTGGTCACCACAATATAAGAAAGATACTAAACTATTAGAGAGCACCCAAAGGAGGGCAACAAAGGTGGTAAAGGGAAGTCGTATGAGGAGTGGCTCAGCTCACTTGGTCTGTTCAGCCTGGAGAAGAGGAGACTGAGGGGAGACCCCCTTGCAGTTACAACTTTCTTGTGAAGGAAGAGGAGGGGCAGGCACTGATCTCTTCTCTATGGTGACCAGTGACAGGACCCAAGGGAATGGCCTGAAGTTGTGTCAGGGGAGGTTTAGGTTGGATATCAGGAAAAGGTTCTTCACCCAGAGGGTGTTTGGGCACTAGAACACGCTCCCCAGGGAAGGGGTCACAGCACCAGCTTGACAGAGTTCCAGCAGCATTCGGACAACCCTCTCAGGCCCAGGGTGTAACTCCTGGGGATGGTCCTGTGCAGGGCCAGGAGTTGGACTCAATGATCCTGATGGGTCCATTCCAACTCAGTGTATTCTGTGATTCTGTGGTTCAACGTGCCCTCTTTCAGTTTAAAGCCATCCCCCCTTGTCCTATTACTCCATGCCCTTATATAAAGTTCCTCTCCAGAGAGACACTAAAGACTGGAAACTAATAAAATCATCGTATTCTCACTCACAGGGGGTCAGAGTAATGGCAAGTTTAGTAGAATATCAATAAAATATCCAGGTTTGATTTTATATTCTCGTTAAACTATTGATCCTTATTGCATCAGAGTTCATGAAGCTGGTTTATTCCATGATAATCACTCAGATTTCATGTTATGCGCAAGTACCTCCCAAAACAAGACTGGCAGTGAAAAATCTCATAGATGGCAGTTCCACCCACTCACAGACATTCATTTGTCCAAACTGTAAGACAAATAATTTCCAGTAACTAACAGATTTGTAAAAGTAAGAATTTATAATGAATAATGCAAAATACAGACACATGTAAGTATTAATAGTTTTAACACCAGTAATAGCTCAATGTCTGCTCCTATTTGTAAATGTTCTGATTTCTAATTACAGCCTGCCATTTTGTGGCCCACTTCTCCTCTAGGTAGATATTATATCCCATCTTCCACAGCAAAGACAACAAAACTGAATAAGAATAGGCCCTTGACTGGCCTAAATTCTCTCCAAGAGAATGAAATCAGACAATGCTTTCCATTATAACTTGACCCTGACCACCTAAATCAGGATGATCTCATGATATGATGTAAGCTTTGGATTCCTTAGTTAAGCTCTGTGTTCAGTCACAAGTGTCCTGTAAGGTCTTGGGTCAGTCACTAAACCTTTTGTTCAGATCAGCTGGGTTTTGCAATACGTAATAAAGTCCCAGCAGAGCCATGGTCAGCTGGGCACCACACACAAGGACAGGACTCCTCAGGAGGCTTTTGTGTTATTCAGACACGGCCATTGTCCCCAGACACTCCTAGGTGTCCAATGGAGACACTGAACTGTAGCCAGATGCAGGCATAGGGAGCACTGTACACACAGACACCTAAAACTGCTTTTTGATGGAATGGGGAATATTAGTTACCTCCCTATTCCAGAGGAGGATTATAAATACATGGTCTTCAAAATAAAGAGGCCTTCCTCTGAAAACCATCTAAATCTATGAGATTCACTGTCCTTGCTGGAAACTCAGGTAGCAACTCACAGAACATAATGTTGACCTCACATAATACATGTATTTCAGAGTGTTTTATGCACCCTGTGTAATGAGCAAAAATTAACAGTCTAAAAAGCTTTCTAATTTCACATCTAATGACACCCTATACAGAAAAGCAGCTGGAACTCCTGCTCATAAACACCTTGCTATAATTACAAGATAAGCAAAAGAATTAGGCTTTCTAATTGTAATAAATTACCAAGCAGAAAACGTAATAAAATCTAACAAGGTCTTTCTATATTGCATTGTGTTAATACAACCTTTTATATTACCATCTATTGCAAAATGTCAGGCAGCTAATTAAGAGCTTTTTTCCCAGGTTAAGTAGAGCACCTACATTTCTGCAATTATTATATTGTTGGAAAGTGTGTCCTGATTCTGTTTTCATTTAAAGAAGAGAAGAGAAGAGAAATCAAGTCAGCATTATAGCAAGTTTTGTGTGCTTGCTCTCAAGTGCATTTAGCAAATGGTCAAAATGGCCAGGTATGAGCTTGAAATAAAAAAAACTGTGCTTTGCACAACCATAGTGCTTCTCATTCAAGGACTTTAGTGCATTTGAGAAGTATTAATTAACTCCCACACTGCTGTTCTGAAATACACAAGCAATATATTTAAGTATTACTTGGTTTGCTACCGAAATGTAGCCCCCTCTTTGCTCTTGGACAGGATGCAGCAGCTGTTGAACAACACACGTGAATATTAAACAAGAGGTTTAGAGAAGAAGTAAGGAATACTTAATCGAAAAGGCACCCCAGAGGGATTTACATGGGTAGATAGCAATTACTTAAAGTAACGGCCCCCAAACTCTGCAGGTAATTTTGTTCTTCAGCCACCTCCACTTTAAATCTAAATTTGCTGTGGCTTTTAATAATACTGGAGGACTTTGCAGGCAGCCTGTCAGCTCTGAACTGTAGCAAGGAGAACTCTAGCACAAAATCAGGGCCAGAATTGCTAGAATCTTATTTTTATTCTGACAAAATGAGAGAGGGGACTTAAATGATCACAGCACAGTAAGATTTTGGCTTTATGCTGCTGAAAGAGGATATGAGTAGTTGTTTGGAGTTCAGAGGATTCAATAACTAAGCCCTCAAAGAACTATTCCACCACCCAAACACTGTCTTACTGATGAGCCCTTATTTTCAACACATCCCACCCAGTACAGAGTACCACACTCAGCAGCAATGGCCATCAGCTCTCACAGGGTTTCTGCCCCATCTCTCTTTGTGGCTGCATCAATGGGTTATCTCCTGCCAGTGCAGGGAATTCACCACATGGAAGTCACAATTTGGAAAAGAACTGTGGTTTGCACAAGGTCATCTCGGCCTCATGTCCTGCATTATGGGGAAACCTCTTTACAGTCTCCCATTGCAAAATCTACTTAATATCCAGCTGTCTCAACATGAAGAGTCAAGTTCTTTCTTGGGCAGACAAAAACTATTAGAGAAGATTCTGATTCATAACAGGACAAAATCTGCCAAGCGGCCATTCAAAAACAGCAACAAGGATATTAATGTGTGCCCAACAGAAATGAAACAGAAACAGCAGACTGCTTTCTTTTGCTGTGAAACATCATCACCAGTCATTTCTTTCTGCAACAAAAAGAGAAGGCAGTTTAAAAAAATCAGCATTGCTTTGGTACCTAACTATCTACAAATTTCTTCTTGTATTCTACAAATACTATTTAAATAGTCTCTGTTGGAATGGGTGGAGACACTTTGCCAAGGAAATCTCCAGAATTACCCCGGTAAATATGTCACTTAAACACACTTTGTGTACTTCCAATATAATTTTACAGGCTTTTCCTAATTTATAGTTGTGAAATGTAACCAGCTAGCCCATTCTGAGAAGCTCTCCAAATGACTCACTCTGTTTTATACCAAATCTACATCAGCGTTTCCAGTTCCAGTATTAGGATTATATTAACAGCTTAACTTGTACTTACTTATCCACCAAAACCAATTCTGGCAGGGCAGCCAAACATTCATCTTAATTGAAAACATCGCATCTTTGTTTTTTCATCAAATTAATAAATGAGGTCACCAGATGGCCCTTTTAGGATTGTTGAGCTGGGCTTCTTGGATTTTATGTTCCTTGTGAGCTTTACCACAAAGCTAAAAATCCTTAACATTGCCAGCACATCACATCAATCATTTGTTCAGCACTGGCATCCTCACATGACCAAAATACCTCCAACAAAAACCTAAGTTTCACGAACACTTTCCTGAATCCAGCCTCTCATGTCAAAAGACTTGACAGCAGACTTGGGGTCTCATCTTATGAGTGCTGCGCCATGGAGCAGTGCTAGAGGGACTTTCCATTTGAGATGCATTAATGAATCTGTCCTCCAAAATGGAATTTATTTCTTAGAAAGGTCAAGTGTTTTTTATTGAACAGTTAATTTTACAATCAGGTATTCAACCTGCCAGATGGGCTCCATGGTAAATTTAATCAACATTTTATATAGTTAAAAATCGACCTAGCAATTATCAGCATCTTTCTCCTCTTTAATGTTGGGAAACGACCTTTATATGGCTAATTTGAGAGACTGAACCAGGCAATACGTTGCTGGTCCCAACCAAGACCCTCTACAGGGCCACTATTCCTGCATCTCTGCAGAGGGCTTCCCAAAAGTGAAAGCAAATCTCACATGTTTCCCCAGATCCTTTAAGCTTCTGAGCACAGTTATTCTGCATCTCCACCTGGCATCGAAAAGGTTTGTATTTCATTTAGATATACTGCACAAAACTGTAGTCTGAGTACCTTCTAGGCATTTGGATATGGTTTGGAGGTGGTGCATTTACACCACCTAGCACCTTGGAGGCTGATCCATAGGAAGCACACATATACACTACTGCAATATGGATCTGAAATGGGCTTGCCCGTTCCTACATTGACAAATCCTCCATGCCAGCTTTCTGGACATATTAATCTTTATCTAAACCTAAGGAAATCTTTGCACACTTAATGAATTGGCACAAACAGATGTTGCTGAGAGACGTTGTGCTCCCACTTGCTTTGGCATCATGGCTAATTGAAACTTCTTGAGAAATTCCAAACAGCTCGAAGAGCATTAAAACATCTTGATCTGGAGTTCAAACTACTGGAAACTACAGGTACATGGGATAAACTTCATGCAGTAAAAGATAAACTATACCTATAGGGCCCTGACACACAGCAATGCTTTCTCTGATCTCACAAAAGCCCTAGTGGAAATCATTACAGACTTCTGCTGAGCAATCCAGAACATTTTGAAGCAGAAAACACCATGCTTACTGTGGACAAAATAAAATAATGCCAACAGATAGACGCATTTGAAATCAGTGTAACCACAAGATGTCACTCTAAACTTTATTTAGAGGAAGGGTTTGGCTACTTCAACTTCTAATAGAGTTCAAAGTTACTTTTTTCCAAGTATATTTATAGTCTTCCACATTGCATTTATAAAACTTAAACCATAAATTAATTGCTACATGTTAAACACAACTAAACAAACATGAGAAATGCAGTCTACCACACCAAAACCTACTGGTAAATCCTCAAAAGGCAGGCTGGGTATAAAATGACAACTAGAATAAAAACAGAACAGCCTTTTGGTTTGAGAGGTTAAAGTAGAAAAAGAATGAATTTACAGTTCAGTTCAACTTTGGAGATCAAAAACAACTCAAGAAAATGCAAGATTTGGGAGAAAAATAGCCACTAAATATTTCAACTCTCTCTCTATCCCCCTCCCACTATAAGTAGGTTGGATTTCTACTGCTATCTAATTACCATCTGTTTGGAAAAATATTCCCCCACAATTATTTCTCCTACTACCTACAGGTACTTGGATTCTGGAAAGACAGTGACTCTCCTAACAAATTCCCATATTCAAATATATGAATATGTATATATGTAAAAGTACACTATTATACCATATATGTCTACATATATGTGTGTATATATATTACAGCATGAATACATGGAAGTTGCAAGTAAATATAAATAAATAGATAAATAAACAAACACACACATATATATGTACCACCAGAATTTTTGGTGGGAGAGGCCAACAAGGGCACTCTTGAGCCACACCTGCAGTGGAGGCAGAGAACTGGCCCAAAGCATGCAGCAAGGCAGTGGCAGAGCCAGGATCTGGAAGTGAGTCCTCCAAGCAAAGCTGCTCTGACACCATCTGCTCTGACACTTCCATTATCAGTAGCACATGGAAAATGATGGCAATCCAAAGCCCAGTACCTTCAATAAATATGCCTTCAAAATATTTATTTTGCAGTAGAAACCATCTAGTTTATGTGAACCATCTAACTATTGGGACAAAAATCAGATCTAAGAGAAAGGAAGCAGCACTTTTGGTAGCGTCAGCATCTCTAAAAGCTCAGGCAGCAAAGGCTGATGTGGAAGTGTCCAACAGTTTTGATCTTGGTTTAAAACACTTGTGTTATTAATACCATCACACAATGGAAATTATGAAGAGAAGCTCTCTTTACTATCCTTAAAGTCTAGGAAGTCACTATGAAAAATTAATTCCAAAACACTGATAAGGTTGCCAAGGTGCTCCCAAAGCTAGAAAGTGTCACACTTTAGGTGTATGGTCACACACCACTTTTCCCTCTGCTCTGACACTTGATTCAGTATACAGAGTGGGCCTGCTCTGGGAAAGCTGCCTGCACAACCTTTGCACCATTTATCTGAGGAGCTGAAAGGCTGAGAGCAGTAAGAAGATTTCTTGAGGGTTCTTTAGCTTAAGAGCATTAAATGCCACCCTGGAAATTAGATCCTACCCCTGACTCCTACTGATAGTCTCACTGTGGTCAGAAAGTCACATACACGGTATTTTTCAAAAATGATCACATGATCCTCATGTTTTAAGTACCCAAAATGAGACACCAAGACAGTCTTGCTGGAATGGTGACACTCCCTGTTGCAGCTGGAGCTGTGGTCAGACATGAGAAGTGGTGCATGTCGTGATGTATCAGGTCAGAAGTGTCTCAAATCAGGCCTCAAAAATAAGAAGATATTTTTACTTCTGTTTCTCAGGGCTTCAATACCACCTCTGTAGCACCTCTCACAGAGTAAATAATGATGGTAAAGCAATGGATTAAATACTTGCTCATGAGCTGAGTCCTGCCCATTCTGCACACTGAACGAAGCAGGATTTTTGAAGAAAACAGGTTTGAGGTCAAGTAAATAAGAAGTATCACACTGTGTGTATGCACAGGAATTGAACTCAGTTCGCCAAAGCTGGCTTAGTTATAGCACTGCCCTCTGATCACTTACCTAATTCTCTTCTTTTCACATTATTTGGAAATACATCCTTTCTGCATAACATAACATAAAATAACATAATGTATCATAATGATGACTATTATAAAAACTGTTTTCTACTTCTAAAGCCTGAGATTTTATGCAATGGTACCTTAATGAGCTATCTCAGCAGATACTCAAAGCCACACCACTATGATGACAAAATGGAGGCAGGAGACAACAAATTAAAGACATAAATTCAGTCTTCTTTGCAAAGAGCATGTAATTATCTCAGAGGCAGACCAGGGTGACAGAACACAAACACAACCACAGAAAATGGACCTCATGACAGAATCAACGTGCAATGGGAATGAACAACAGAGTCTGCAGTGTTTCTTGTCAAGACACTTTAATACTAAACAGAGCTCCCGAGTACAGAATAATACCTAAGCAAACTACAGCAGAAGTTTGAGATAAACATGATATCCACACTTACCTGCCACTATATGCATATATAAATTTATATGTATTACATATATAGACACATATATTCACAAATATATACAGGTATGTGTATCTAAGATTAACTAGTCTACTTTCATGTATCTTACTGTTCACTGCTCAATCCCAACTGCACTTAAATCACTCCAATCAGTATTTTTCACTGACTCTCACAACACACTTGAAGCACAGGGTTAAGTAAAAAGAGTACTGAGATTCCAAAAGATCCACAGTGGTGGCACCAGGCAATAAACTTGGCTCATTTATAACAGCTTTGTGAAACACAAGGTATAACACTCTTCAAGGCTAAAATGTTTCTGTGATTTAAAAATTACCATGCAGTTTCATAAAAAGTTATATTCACTGAACAAAAGCCACATCACAGTCTAGCCTAAAATGACTCTGCAGGCCAAAACACAAGAGAGGGAGAACAGCTTTGCTATTTTAGAGACAAAAATAAACACTGGGATTAGTGATGGAACAGCTTGCTCCAGATTATTTTCTTCCATTTTATTAGTAGATGTACAAACTACATTAGCAAGATATAAATCCAGTCTTTCTTTCTTTAAGACCAAAAGAAAATCATCTATCTCATTGTTCTTTTATATTCTGTCTGCCTGAAAAAGGAAACTGCATTATTCAAAATAAAACCAAATTATCTAAATGAATCTCTTAGTAATTTGTCTCTAGTTCTCATCACAAACCAACAATAAAGGGCTATCCCTATTTAATGCAAAGAGAAAGAAAAGCTTCACATTGGGACAGCAGCCACACAGCAACAGCTGCTGCAACTGCATTTTATTAATTCTAATTATACACAGAATCCATATGGCTAAGATGCACTTAAAAAAAAAAATTTAAAAAAACCCCAAACCCTACAGAAACAAAAACCAGCTTTTATTCCTTGCTGGATATTGAAAACCCACAACCTCAACACTCATATTGCTCATGTTAAAAATTGTTTATTTCCAATGCACAGCTTTTGCATTTCAAATAAGAAAAGTCCCCAAAGGTTCTAAATTCCTTGTCTGAGATGTAAATGTTATCATTCATGGGTTAAAAGGCAGCAAAACACAAGCAGAGGGTTGCATTAGGATTACAAGTGATTATGTATTACCCAGGTTGTATCAGCGCTGTAATCGGTTTCTTCTTGTACTCAGATAGGCTGAGAATCCAGATACAGACCTTGGCTGGGATCTTCTATTTATCAGAGTTCATCAGCATTCATTCCCATAAATGCAAGAGGTATCAGAGCTTTGGTTTTGGGTTGAGGTCTTTCCTGGTAATTCCCAAGTTTTAATATTAAAATTCTTTCAAATAAAAACTGATTTGGGGTACCCACACAAAATTCCCACATCTTTGCAGAGACACCTTCCCTCCAGGTGGAAAATAGCTTTAATATTAAGAAGCTGGCTACTCACATCACCAGGCTGGCCAGCAAGAACAGGGAGCACCATGCCCTTGCTCTCCTTGCTTCTCATCTCTAACCAGTAAGACATCACCCTAACATCCACTAAGTCCCAAAGACTAAAACAATTCTGAGAAATATTTCAGCTCCTCCATCACAGACACAACTAAGGAAAACTGGGTAACATTTCAGACTTCAGTGGAACACAAAGGGTGCCCAGAGAGGTTGTGGGTCTCCTCCCCTGGAGATATGCAAAAGCCATCTGCACATAATTCTGAGTGATGTGCTCTAGGAAACCCTGCTTAATCTCAGAGGTTGGACTAGGTGATCTCTACTAGGGATACTAGAGGTCCATTCCAACCTGACCCATTCTGTGAGTCTGTGAAGCTCCCCTCTCTGGGTATCTTCACTCTGATTCCTCTATAGCAACATGATGTCTGTCTGTCTGTCTTCTTTCTCCATGTGCATCCACCTGTCAGCTCTCACCAGCTAACTTTGAACCCTCTGTCCAATGTCAACGCAACCTGATAGAAGCAAAGAAGCCTTATTTCCTCCAAAGGACCCACAGGTACCATGGGTTGGGAGGAATTATAAAATTGAGAGAAATTATAATAACGCAGGAGAAATTGCACTGCCATGGAAGCAAAGACAGCAGTGGGCCAAAATCCACTCAAAACCAGTTACAACGGATCTGCCCTTTTTTTCTTTCTTTTTAACAAACGGTTCACTCCCTGTGACCAGACTTTTGCTGAAGAATTGCAAGGGTTAGTTCCTCCAGCTGGCTGCAATCCAGCCCCCAGCTCATAAAAAAATAGATCACACAGCTTCAAACTATCCCAAAGATCGAGCACTGCTACCTTTAGCTCTTTTGAGAGAAAGCACAAATTTGCTTACTAAGAGAATTGGACGTCAAGAATAAAAGCAGCTGCAGCTGTCTTCAGGCAAAACAAAAGCTGCCCTTGAATTTAAATTTCAGTTCTGCTGTAATTTATGCTGCAACAAAGAAAGATGCCAGTTTGGGAAAGTAGGACTCTGTGCAGAGTAATAACAGGCTTTCCCATTGTCAGAGATGTCACTTGAGCATCTCTCAAATGTGACAGAGCACTGAAGAGGTTTTGCACATTTCTTTTGCTCCTTGACATTTGTAATAGTCAGGGAGGGTTTCAATATTTTTAGATACAGCTATAGAAGAATCTGTATTTCTCAGTCAGGGAAGGTCTGATTATAGATCTCTTGAAGAATCACCCCAACACATGATCCCAGGCAAGAAAAGTCAATGGGGGTTTTATTCTTTGACTTCATGAATGCTGGATGCAGGCCCTCGGCAAGAGGATTGCCTAATGTTCCTGGGCTGGACACAGGCATGGCTGCACGGGATTAACACCTGAGGAATTCAGTGTTGTTACTGGAGATGAAACAGCCTGACATGACCAAAAACCAGCTCGCTGAGAGTAAGTCTAGAGAGCAGTGACATAGGAGACCAGTGACCTTACATCCAGGAGCATTGCAAGTAGTTAAGCACACTGAACATACGAGTGGGCTGAAAACATCGACCGAGAGCAAGCTTGGCAAGTATGAATAGGTAACACCCAATTGTGCTTTCCTGTTGAAAAGTGTCCCAGCACAGCAATTCATTTCATGTCCTTCTGGTCCCTGAAACACTGACACAGTACTGAGTGCTGAAACATGCTTCCTCCTGTGGACTGAGCAAGATGGGTAGTAGTGACAGTCACCTTCACCTCACTTCAGAAGGGTGACTGTCAAACAAGTTCTCCATTTGGGTTTCCTCAATACTAGCAACTTTATCAGGAACCTTGTGTCATTGGACATTGCCTTGTTTTCTGTGGTGCCATGAATGTTAAATCTTATGTCTGCTCAAAGGAAGAAGTACAAAAGAAGTCTTGGTGGTTGTGAAGAAAATCCTGAAAATATGACAGCAGTGTTTCCTAAAGACAGATCACAGGAGCAGACTGTAACAACCTGCAGTATTTAATAGATTATTTCTATGCCTTTTGTGCAAATCTCAGGGCTACCATGTATGACCAGAACTCCATTTTTACATTTTCTGGCATCTACAATCGTTCTTCACACCTGCTTTGGTACAGGCTCCGTCTCCAGCCCAGGGCTGTGATGCAGGTCTGCTTTTCTCACTGTTTATCCTGTTGTTCATACATCTATTCCCCAGTGCTGACCCACCTCCTTCCCTCTATTCTCAAATTTCATTTAAAGAGTTTCTCCTTAAACACAACATGCCTAAACAAATTCCTTGTCTTCCCACTAATCTCCTATATTTTCTTCTTCCCTCTATACAGTCAACAGTATAATTATTCTTCTCAGCATTAAAGCCTACATAATGTGGGGGACATTTTCATCACTGTTCTTTGTTAGCATTTTTCATTCTTAGAGTTTTCCTTTCCTGACAATAACATGTTCCAGTATCCCATCATTACTCCTATGATACGTTCCTCTCCAGTTTTTTTAATATCTAAACTATCCAGAAATTTAATCAAGGCCCTAAGTGCAAGGGAAGTGTCAGTCCCAGCTCACAACTTCGTAGACACGGAGGTCAATCAAACTAAGACAAATCCACAGGAAACCAAGCTCTTGGTTTGCTTCACGCTCGCTATAATAAATATTTGCATTTCTCAAAGTCTGTGCTGTTTTTAATAGATACATATGACCTAAAATAATTAAACCAAAAGGAAACTTGCTTTGGATCTCTGAAATGTCCTCTTTATACCCTATATATACCCTATCTGTCCTAGGCACCTTCCAGTGACATGGAAGAATACAAGATCTCTGGAATTTTGGAGACTAATACAACACTACTGAGTTATACTTCCACTTCATTTATACAAACTTTTAACAGAAAAGTAAGATGTGATCGTAGAAGAATCATCTGAATTCCTTTTTGACTTGGTTTAAAAGACATGATCACTCTTTTTAAATGGATTGTTATAACAAGGTTTATTTAAAAGTGAGCTGGATGAGGAAAAGAGTCTAAAAAAACCCACTTACTGGAAATGTAACGTATACTAAGTCTCTAAACACAGGCTGTGACACAGATGATGAGTAAATTCCGTAACAGTAATGTTTACTACAGCAATTTTTAAGATGAGCAGTTTTAGAACCTCTGCATTATTTTGCAGAAATGGTAGAATACCATTTAAAAAAAAAAAAAAAAAGGTGATGCAGATTTTAATTGGAAATATGGCATTTTAAAATTCAGGCAAAGTTACGCAAGCATGAGAAAAAACCATAAGACATGGTTTCAAAGTCCTCAGGAAATACGTCACCCACTGCAGATTGGGTTTATCCGAATTTTAGAAAAACCTATTGAGATTAGTTTTTACCTAATACTGTATAAGATGATTACAGTTATTTGTGGCACTTTAATTCCTACTAGAAACAAATGATGTTTTATAGAGATGTATCTACAAAAAAACCCAAACAACCCTGACATAAACCTCTTTTATCCATTCTCATTCCACAGAACCGCCCACTAAGCTGTAGAATCATGCACTTTTCTTAATGAAATGAAGGCTAGACAAATATATAGCAGAGGTTTCTAGCAATAAATTGCACTAAACTATGTACTGCATTTATAAAATTGATTAAGTTTCCTAAAGAACAGAAGTAGAACAAAAAATGTTTGGTTGCTTTGACACAGCCAGATGACTATTATTACTCTCTTTCATGATTTCCCTTTTTTATCTCAGCACGATGTCTCCAAGATGCCCCATTATGAGACAATCCCAACAAATGAGGCATTTGGATTTCTGGAGGTTTCATTTCCTCTTCCTTGCAGGGTTTTAAAAATGTTCACATGAGAACATGTGCTACAATTTAAGAGAACCTTGTGATTTTACTATCAGCTAGCTACAGATGACCCTACAAAAAGAAAAAATCCTTACAAGCTCCTAGCAACAGCATAACTCCTCACTGCCCATAAAAGAATTGGTAAAATCCTTCTGGTGAAAGAAATCTAGAATTAACTTAAGAGTAATGTCCATCTCTAAATTCACGTTCTTCCCCTTGCATGCTCCTTCTGAAGAGTTTCTCCTCCTCCCTCCTCTTAGGGCTGGATTTTCAAAGCATTGTGTTTGGGCCACTGGAGTGTAAATGGGACTCCAGAGACTGCAGCTCCACATGTCACTTTGAAAATGTGCCTCTTAGCAACTAACTTGGCTGTCACTGAGCACAGCCACTCTAGCAAGAAGTCCAGCAACAAGAACAGCCCAAAGGGAGAAGGAAATGCTTTTGAACCCGAATTAAAATGTAAAAGGACAGTCCTTCAATAATCCTTCTGTAAATCACTTACAGAACTCTTCCTTACATAATTGCAGTGGCTTCTTGCATATGTAGAATATATGCAAAAAAAATATTGAATCTTCCTTTTTCTCATGTTACTCCACTCTTCAGTAGTCCACATTTAATATTTATGAAACACATTGAAGATAAAAATAGTCATGCCCACATTGAGAAACAAAGTTCAAAGATGGCTGAATCAAATCAGCATAATAACACAAGCATAAATTTGAGAATAAAAGGAACTACACAACACTAGATTTGAAAAATTACTCTAATGTTATTATTTTTCTTTATCTGTTCTTGTTATACTCGATTTAAGACATCCTACAGATTTCTGAAGCCTTTTGGAAGTTAATGAGAATTGAACTCACACCTAAAGGACAGAGATGGTTACAATAGATGAATTTATTTGTAAAGGAACCAAATTCTATTGAAGCTGTAGGACCTACAAAAACTGAGTTTGGCACATAAAATTATGTTAACTTTATTCCTGGTAAGAATGTGCATCTCTGCATCCAGGTTAACGATTCTGTACAAAAATCACATTTTTCATTAGCAGTTACAGCCTAAATACTCAAAAGGTCAATCATTCTGGATAAAACCAATGTTTGACAGCAAATGAATTTTGGAAAGCAATGAACTCAGACTCTGAAAATTAAGTCTCATTAAAATCAGGCACAGAAAAATGGACACTTTCAAGACCATTAGACATTCTGTAAATCAAAAGACAAAGGAACATTAGCAGTACAGAACTTAACAAGAGACCAGAAGCTCTGTCTTTAGGTATTCCTTTGTGTGGTGGTCTGATTTATAGGTGAATAGAGAAACTATGCCATGAAGCTAAAAGAGATGTCATGGAAGTGGTTTTTTTTTTTTAAATACTCATTATGCAAGAATGTCATTATTGATTGTGTAATAACATCATCCACCACACTTAAAATGTGTGGCATGTCTCCTCTCACTGAGGAGAGCTCCCTCTTTAGTATTGTTCCAGAATCCAGACCAACCAAGTAACAAACCAAATGTAATAGTCAGACTTTGAACACATCTCGCAATTCCCAAATCTCTTCTATAAAAGGAAGCATTTAAGAAGAAGGAAAAGACATCTAAAGGCCCACAAATTAAAATTCTAACTTCTGTAACACCATACTCCTCACTCTGTTATTGTAGCAATCAAAGGATGTAAGATCTTTAGATTCAACCTTAAGGTCGCTATCATCACTTTTTCATTTCTGACATGTGTAATACATCAACAGATATTGTAGCATAGCCACACACAAAGCACACATGTTGTTAGAATACTTTGAAGTATTCTAACTACTTCCAAGTAGTGCAGAAGTAAATGTAGAGCTAATGTCACTTCCGTGACTGGTGTATTTCTTCAGCACACACTTCTATATCCATAGTCATCTTCATAAAAACAATACAGAAAGGTCTCATCTTTTCTTTTTCTCCTTTTTTTTCAAATCTATTTAAAACTATTTGGTAAATTCAATTCAATTATTAATCTATTTCCTTTTTTAAAGCATACAGAGCAATTAAAATTATGTAGAGTTTCTAAAATAAAGCTAATCACTTTTAAGCAGCTGAGAAAAGTTACAAGCAAAATAGCACTAACATTAATTAATTCCATTTGCAGGAAATGTTAGAGATTGGTAACACACATTTTTCACAAATGCTACAGAAATTCCTGAAACTATTCCCGGACCTCTATTGTCTTCACAGTAAATAGTGCATTATTGATGTGCTTCTACTTTTACGACACACAATCAAAATTTTTCCACAGCTGGTCCTGACTGTAACTCTGCAAGAAGCACAGTTGATATTATGGCTTCAAACAGCCAGAAGTTGAAGGCACGTGTGCTTCCACAAACATAATTTGTGTTAGGAAATGCACCCTTGAGATGAGTTCCTCATAAAATGTGCAGATGTGTGTGAAGGAAGGGCAGTGCAACGTGATCAAGAGGGCAGAGGGAGGTAGAGCAAGGGAGATGAACAGTTACAGTCACCACTTCCCATGACTGGCAGCTCAGGCACGGCACAAGGAACAACAGGAATGCCGAGGCAAACAGGTATGTTCATGACCGTGAAAACATTATATTTAATAACTTACGGAGGTTGTTTTATATAAAGCACCAAAACAACAAGCACTTGATTTTAACAACATTTACAAGATGAAATGGGGATGTTCAAGTAAGTGGAAGATAGACTGAGCAATACACCAGCACATCTATTTGAACACTGCAACGTCACATGAATGGGAACATTCTGCCAAACTGTGTCCTGGAGCAACCTTCTTGACTCATTTTTGAGTTTCTCTGCTGACACTCTTCACAAAAGCATAATTCAAAAGACACAAAGATTTTCAATGCTACTTGGTGCCACTGAAATCAATTAAAGTTTGGCCATTTACCTGTGGAGATGGCTTCATCTTCAGCTTTGCATAAATAATTATATCGTACTCTGATTCTGTATCTTCCATTAAATAAAGCAAAACAGCAAGGTTTAGGAATAATTATTCAATACCTTAACTTGTATTAGGTTTCTGTTACTCTTTCTTTCTCTGTAAGTACAAAAATACCTTTGAAATATCAGGACAATGAGTTTCTCCACAGAGAACCTGGAAGGATCAACTCAACATGCTTTTCATCACAAACACAAATTAAATAGTGACTAATAAGAAAGTTACTGGGTCTGACCTAGCTCTGGCCTCCAAGAGCGTGCACCTAGTATTAAACATTAGTACCTACCTAGAAGTGCCTGAAACAAGCTGCTCTTAAAGATGCCCATCACCTTTCTGATGGCTTTTTTCAGCTGTTGCTCTTCTGGCTTCCGTAGTTTTTTGCAATATTCTTCCAGCAGGACTAAAGCTCGGTCAGTATCTAAAAAAAAAAAAAACGCAAGCACAACAATGTCTTTATTGGCTCTGGAAAGTATCTAAATGCTCAAATATTAACTACACATTTTGAGAGGCATTGTTCACACATGTAAGGAACATTTACAGCAAACGTTTATAGAATCATAAAATCACCTATGGTTGGAAAAGATCTACAAGATCATCGAGTCCAACTACTAAACCAGCACCACCATGTACCCCACCAAACCATGTCCCCAACTGCCACACCCACATGCCTTTGGAACACTTCCAGGGATGGTGACGTTGTTGCTTTCTGTTATCAGCTGTATGTCAAGAGCAACACAGGCAACACTGCATGGGAAAGTGATCTTTGGAACAGCATCTGTAACAAGTGCTCAACTTCCATTTATCCAAAACCATCTGGAAGCTATGGGGCCTGGACCAAATTACAACTTGCAGAAGCTACAAAATTATAGACAATAACCATTATGGATACCCATGCAGGAAAACTGGCTTTAAAACATACTCAGAGAAGACATGAAAGTGTTTGCTTTGCATCTGCAGCACTCAGTTCTCTGTTCTCTGACTGACAAATGTGTATATGAAAGGCAGGTGTCCAACAGTGAGGCTGTTTTTTTCTATCCCCTCAATATATAAAATTGCTATCTACCTCTTTGGTAAATGAGACTTTGATAGCAGACTTTCATCCATGTGCTGGCTCAAAGAGAGCAATCCAGCCTTTCTGTAAGAGCCCAGAGGAACAGAGCACTGTTTCTCCTGCTGCTATTATCTTTGTGTAGTCACTTGCCAAGAGCATGAGTGACATATAAAATTGCATGAAATCCAAATATCACCATCTTACAGATAAGAAAATAGAGGACCATGGAGAATCAGACTTCATCTGGCCTTCTCCCCATCCCAACTAGATCCCAGAAATGTACACAAACATATGTATGGCACTGAGATATCTGTACACACTTTTGTCATTGTATTGCCACCAAGTTTTCAGTAAGATTACCAAAAAATAAAAAATAAAAAAAATTAATAATTATAAGCAATTGCCTCAATCTAAATTTCTTACACTAGAGTTCAATGCAAGTTTCATTACTAGGAGAGGGTCAGATTCCTCTGGTTAGACTAAACTCAACAAAGTAGTGTAAAATGCTTGGAAAGTCACAAAAAAAAGCTTTTATAAATCATTTTTCTAAATAACTAAAAGAAAGCTTCTTTTTCACTATATAAAGATTGACTGTCTTTGTTCAGAGTCCTGATGACCCCTGTAATATAGGCCTTAGGATGTGACGAGCAAATGAGTTCACATTAGAGGCAGAGACATGATATGTATTCTGTAACCTGATTATATTCTCAAATTTTAAAAGGGGAAAATTTTAATAAATCATTAAAGTCTAAAAAGATGCAACTTTTTTCTTTTTCCTCACAGAAATTCTAGATGGTCACAGGCATTTTATCAGAGAAATGAAAAACTTAATTAAGAAAAAGGAATTTTATTTAAATGTTTTTATATGTGCACAGACATATGTATATAATATATAGAATCATAGAATCATTAAGGTTGGAAAAGAGCTCCAAGACCATTGAGTCCAATCTTATGAATATATCACATAGATAGGAAGATTAGGGAGCATTTTATAGCAGTATAGACATTATTATAATGGAGAAGGTCACAATTCTCTGCTTTAATCCCACCTTGAGGGGGTCTCCAAGGGGAACCCCTTCTTTTTATGAGAGCTGTCCTTGGGGCAGGTAAGGATTAGGCAATTGCACCTAGGGCCACTTATAACCCACAGAGAGAGAGAGATCAGCTCTTTTAAAGGCCACATCACAATACCTGAGCTGGGCTTCCATCACAAACCATCCAAATCAAAAGCACAGCCTTGAAACAAAACTCTGGATCCAAGTGGGATATGGTTGGGTACAAAGAACTACTTCTACGTGTGAGCTCAGCTCCTTTTGCCTTGCAAATCCCAGTCATATCATACCTTTTATTGACCTAGTGACTGTGCCTGACCCACCTGTGACACCCATACTTTCACTGATACACTGAATGTTCTGGACACCCTCAACGAAATAGGAACTTAGTAAATTAGTCCGTAACTTAAAGCACGGGTTGGAATCAGTAATTCACCTTCTCCCAAGAACAGACATGCATATGTAATGAATCCATGGCTACTTATATTAAAGTGAAGCAGTGGTGGAAAACCACTGCAAAGTATCCAGTACTGAGGACACATTTTAAGAGTGGGCTAAGAAATTAGGAAAATGGGATGCGAATGCCTTTTCCACATCAGGGATACCACTCCCTCTTTCTCAGTGACTTGGTGAAACATGCTGACATTCCCTCCTTTATCAGTCATTCCGTTCCTGAAGTGTACAGTTCGTATTTAAAAAAAACAGCTACAAAAAGTAGCATCCTTTGGGAATACGAGCAGTTTTTATTTTCACTTGAAATATTATTTTTCAATTCATGAAGATGAAAAAAGTCTTTTTGTTGACCCCTAAACTCTCCGAACTGAACAACCAGCAACAGAGCACAGTTCTAGTGCCAAATCTAAATCCCAGATAAATCCCAGATCAAGTAATGATCTTCCTGCCTAATTTTCCTCTCTAGCTTTAATAGGATACATTAATTTTCACTCCATCCCTAAACTCCAGCATGGAGTTGCAACCTTTTCCTGCACAATCTCACTTGGCAGCAGTGTATTTGGTTTTCCAAATAACCTGTGATGGGTGACATATGCTGGGAGATTGAATCAGGATCCCCAGGCATATCCTGACCAAGAGTATTTTAGCATGCTGGGGAGGGGGGCCATGCAACCATTACTACTGAAGCACTCCTGAAAAGCCAAGGGATTTATGGAGACTACTCAAATCTCCAGTCAATTTGTCACCCAACTGGGCTTTCAAAAAAGAACTTTCTCCCTTCTTGATGAACTCTCCTGGCTATAAATTACTCAGAACTAGATCTGCATATGGATTTGACATTATTTAGCATGCCAGGGCACAATCCTGTTCAGTACCAGCACAGCACATTCCTACCTCTGCACAACACAGAGCAATAGGAAATAATGTAATAAAATGGCACAGCTGAAGAATACTCAGTACTCTCCCCAAATAACCACTGTCAACACCCAGTCATATCCAAAACAGATGAGGACATCCAATATTTTTTCTTTTGCAGCTACAAAGCTTAAGTACTATCTGGTTGCAAGAATGGACTGCCTGGACTGCAGCACAATAGTCAAATAAGAACTATATTCCCTGCCACCCAATTAAGTGGAAGTTTCTGAATCTGAATTCCCACACATTCTTTTCATCAAGAAGAATCAGAGATTGGTGGCTTTCATAAGGGACTGGATCATTGTATACATTACAATATCCAGTGAAGCACACGGTTAATTTATAGCAGCCAAAGTAAGTCCCGTACCTTACACGGTATATCAAAAACGCAACCAGAAAATCTTTGTTCTGTGGTATCACTATTCTCCAGTAGTGATACCAAAAACAAATTCAAGCAAGACAACAATTCCACTGAACACACAATTTAATATCCCAAGAGGTGGGCCTCTGTGTGGATCCTGAGTGGGTCCTTTGTCTGTGAACAAAAGATCACTGAAAAGTCAGCATCAGCTGTGCCCCATGAGACCTGCTGGACATAATTCTAGGTTTTTTTATTGCTTCTTCGTATTTGATAACACTTTTTAAATTTATCCTATTGGCTTTGAAAGATGACTTTGACAAGAACCATTCAGAAGATACAGTCCTACAAAAACACACTTATATTCTTATAGTTAGTAAAAGCATTATTGTTTTGTTTAAATAAATCATACTCAAAACATCTTAATACAATTGCAAGGAAAAAACCGTAAGGAATAAAACAGCTTTTATGGTCCTACAGGATCTTGTCTAAGAGCTTATCAGTTAATCCAAACTAACTCACAGTTCTGTAAATTTTATTGCTTTATCCATAATTTTTTAAGTGATTCAGGAATCTTTACAGTTTATGTCACTGATCAGGGAATGGGTAATTGCTACAATACAGCAAATCAGAGATCTGCAACATTGACATGAAACTATAGAGCAGTAGCTTTGCTTACTGGACAGCCTTGGAAAACTTCTCCTTTCTCCCTCAATCTAAAGTTTTATCACATAAGGAATTACTCAATTTTTCTTCTACAGAATGAGTCTCTGCTTAACTTAATGTACTGATCTATGTAAGAGTCAAAAAAGAGGCAAATCCTTGGGGTTATTATTCTAGATGGGATCATAACAGAATGCTCCATGCTTCATAGTACCCACACTATATACAGACTTTTCTGTGATGTTGATTTTTAAAGCTCAATAAGTAGACATTTATGCCATAGAGTTAAAACAATCTGTTGGGGCAATGTTTATACATCTGATGAAAAAAATTACAAAAATTGTATATAAAATTGTACAGAAAACCCAAATTATATTTTAACAAAATGTAATTTCAGTAACTTCAGTATATCTTACAGACAAAAAGTTTTCCAGGGATACTGTCAACAAGAAATGAAGTCATACATCCAAGCACATACAGAGTAAGGTGCACTATATATCAGGAGAAATGAAATTCTCACGAATAGTTTCCTAAAGCATTGCTCTTAAAATATAAGCTACACATACGAAAGACTAAATCTGATAATTATGCATATTTAAATTAATTCTGCAATAATTGTATCATCTACTTTGCTAAAATGATGTCAAAATCAATTCTATCTATTTCTCAGGGTCCATATCCTAGATCTGGATGCCACTCGCAATACTAACCAGTACCTTGAAGCAGAAGGATTCCCTTCCTCTGCTGGTTTGTTTCTGAGTTTTTGCTATGCTCTCATGTTTTGCAAGCACATTTTTAGAATCACTTTGAAACTCCATAGAGGCAAGGAGACACTATACTCACTGCAGCATTTACAGCAGAGTCCTGGTAGAGTTGAAGCATCTGCAGCTCTGCTGGTGTGGGCAGTTGTGTTGATCAAAAAGTTTTTGTGCCTTCATATGGGACTGAGGATGACACAGCCATGCCTGCATGTGGGAGGTCACACAACACGCCACAGGACCCAGGAAATAAGTTTCTTAAATATGTCCCAGATGATTATTCACACCATTTATCCTTCAGATGAACTAAATATATTACACATGAAGATAATTTAGGTTTATCCATAAATTTCAACAACTAATAAGGAAAAGATTTGACTAACAGGATTAGTTGAAACTATATGAGAAAGATAAAAGTGATTCAAAAACCAGTCTCCAAGCAGCTCCATTTTCAATCCAGGGTTTGTTGAATGATGATGGCTCAAACCAAAGGAGAAGATAATGGAAGCTCCACATAACTCAAGCAGATGCTGCTAAGGCCATGTATATGAATATATGGCTATTTTCAAGCCATTAGAGCTCCTTCTGGCTGGAGAAAAGTCATATAGGCTGAACTCTATATGCACCCATAATGCAACTGGCCAGCATCAGTCACTGATTTTGCACTCAAATTGTGCTTTGAACACCCCCAGTTTGCTGAGAGTTGCCGTTGCCTTCCTTGGGAGTATGATCCTGTCACCCAAATCCTGCTATGAAGCAAGGTAGCTCAGAAGATGAAGAGAAAAAAATGAAAATAAGATTCCAAACTCAGCAAGTTCTGCCTTGCACATGGAAGAAATCACAGTCAGCTGGTTAACAGTGCCCTGCACCAGCACAAGAGAGTATCAGGCAGCCACTGCCTCTCAGGGAACCAAGTCTACCACAGCCTGTTGGTAAGTTTAGAAACACATTTACATTTCTTTCCTCCCACTGGCATCGGAGTTTGTGAATGAAAAGACTTTTGGGGTGCAACAGTGTGGGAAAATGTTAACTTAAATGAAAGATAAGGTTTCACCAGTGAGAGGTGTCTAACATTAGTTGACATCTAACCCTAATTGAGTTGATAAGATGAAGGAGTGTTTTTATTTCAATTTATCTATTTTTTTTTTTAAATCTGCTCTTTTTCCTAAAAGGGATTCCAATTATCTTCTGACTTGCAAAGTCTGTTGTAGAGGTGAATTTTAAAAGAAGAACACACCAACGCATTTCAGGAGACACTTTCCAGTTTTTGAGAACCAGAATTGGGAAAATGTAGGGCACTGAAGCAGGAAAAGGCATGAAGAATGGTGGAGAAAAAACACAGGAGTCAAAATAGAAGTGAGAAATGGAACCAGAGCACCAGGAAAGGGAGCGAGGAAGTGTTCTCAGTGAACTTTGATAACTTTAGAAGAAAAGGATCTCAAAACCTACTTTCATTTTGGAGAGTTCACACCTTCATTTAGATGACCTAAAGAGACAGAGGAGCAAACACTGTTCCCTGTTTCAGTTATTTAAAGATGTCTTGATTTGTTTCTCTGCTCTGGAAATCTCAAAAAATTAAAATGACTTGTTACAGATCCCTTGTTACAGGAGGGAATGCTCCTAAGCAATTTCCAGGCAACCTGCCTTGGGGCTGACCCAAGTCAAAACCATTAGTACCACATTTACCTTCCCTGATCTTCACACAGAACAGCAAATACAAAGGAATAAATCCTGCTAATACACAATGCTCTGTACCCATACAGGAAAAGAGTAGAAAGCCAGTTAAATTTTAGAAAGAAATTCAAGAAACAGTATGCTAAGATGGTTGAGAAAAACACAAGCTGTAGGCTCCCATGGTTCAAAGGGCTTGAGAACTATTAGACAAATGATAATCATAAAATATTTACATATAAACATCAATATGAGACACAAATTAATCGAGCAGACTGCACAGAGGGAAAGCAGACAGGGAATATGTGTACAAACCAGAAAGCTCCCAGCATCTTGGGCCCTTCATCTCTGCAACAGGACTTTAAACAACTATCAAGAAAATGCAGCATATGGGTTATACAACCTTGAGGAAGTATAAGGCATGACGTATGTGACAATCACGCAGTGTGGTGAGCACTCACAACAAACAAGCAAAAGGGTTAAAAATAACAGCTCCTCAGGATATGCACGGCACACAAACCCATCTTCTGTCCTGCTAGGGTAAACAACAGGACAGAAAAAGGGGAGGTAATCATCAAAGGGATTACCAGGCAGGCTTGTTTCTGAGGTTTCAGCTTTTAGCAACCAGATTGGCACACAGAGGAGGCCAACACATGGCCTGTGGAGATTAATCTTGGGCAAGTGGAGAGTCTTTCAAGGAATACTTCAAGTTGAGGTTGCATTCTGAGTTGCCCTTGCTCTCCATTAACTTTAAAAGCGTGACATCCCTAAACTAACTGTAGCCTTGGTGAATTCTCTGCACAGACTGCTTTCCTGCAAAACACCAGCTTAGGAACAGTTCCGTTGTGAAGCAGTGTTATTCTAGACCATGATGCTGCCAGCAGACAAGAAATGGGCCAGACAGACTGTAAGAACTGCTATGCAAGTACAACAGCAAATTTCTCAGAACAAGGCAGTATTACATGCCCAGGTATATTAAGGGGAAACCAGGTATCCAAATGCCAAGGAAAACTGAAGGAGGACAGGCAGCTTTGCACTGAACAGTGCTACAATGCAGTTGTGTTATTGCAGGTCTCTGTGCTCCACACAGCTCATGGGAAAGGCTGCCACAGAACAGCCGAAGTTGCTCAGCAGTCTCTTGTTCCAGAATATTGATTGGGGCAGACAGTACAATGCAGAGGGCTTAATGTTCTGCAAGTCAGATTGCTTTGAAGGGCAGGACTTGTGCTATGATGTCTCAGCTAAACTCTCTGAGAAACAGAACAGACATACAAGGAGAGCCTGGAGGAGCCCTATTAGGTTTTCAGTTTTCCTCCCTGCTGTGAAGAAGGACCCAGGCTTCCACCCATCCCACAGATGGCATCTAATTGCACTGGTAACCTCCTACAACATCCACAAGATCCCTCACCATCTGACTTCAGTGCTTGAAGGTTCCAGTGGTTTTTTCTACTACACAAAAGCAATCTTTTTTTATAAATCAGGACATCTACTTGTCCTCCAGATGTCAATGTGCAAAGCAAACCACCATTATTCACTTTACAGCCTCTTCTACACTTGTTTGATTTGTCATGTCCCTTCCCTGCTCACTGTCCTTTTTCCCAGTTCCAGCCTCTGCAACTTTTATATACTGCTTACATTCCTCCCAAAGCCTCTTATTCTCTTTCCTGGAATTAAATTTGTCTTAAGGCACAACCTACAAACTCATACTGGAGACCCAGTAATGATACAGGAACACTGACTGGTGGATGGACCTGGACAGAAGAACTGTCAGCTTTATGAAACACCACACACACACACACACACACACACACACACACACATATACACACAAACAAACAACCAGGGAAGTGATGTGTTCTTTTTTTGCTTATTGGTTAAGAATCAGACCTTTTTTCTAACTTACTATAAGGAAAACTAAGAAAAATTTCACTTATCAGTGTTGATTAGTTCACTGTAACCTTGTTGTCCATGTATCTTCACACTTGATTTTACAACATATAACCACACATCTGTTCTGTTAAAATGCTGCCTTCACACATTTTTTAGTTTTAAATATAATTGTTTAAACTTGACTAACTGTACTTACACAAGGAATAGGATAATTATGTAAAGATCAGGAACTGGTTCAGCATAAACTCACAAACTTTACTCCAGAATTTCCGTTAATCAGAAAGGATCCTGAAAACCAAGCTACATCCCTGCTTCAGCGCCCCCACATGGGACTATCTGACCCCTGCAATCCCACAGATAAGCCTTGTCTACTCATCCCTGCCTGTAAACTACAACTCAATCTTGAAAAAATACTCAGCATTTGGTGCATAATCTGTTAATCTTATGTATCACACTTCACCATAAGGAAGAGCCCACTTCTTATCAGGGGCTTATTCTGGGACATGAATTCTTCCCACTACATCACTTTTTTTCAGAAGGGCTTTAGCAACTGCTGACATCACACCAGGGCCATCCCTTTTTTCCAATGAGTTCTCTTTTCCCAGATATGTTGAAGGTAATGTGGGACCTGTTCATTAGCAATCCTTGCTCCAGTTTGGTGACCTGGCTACACAGGTGACCTGTTTGCATTTCAGACAACAGAATGAGCAGATTCTGGGGCCTCAAGACTCCTTCCAAAACTACAGACACCCTGCAATTACAAGCAGCTTCACCTGACCTTCTTGTTTCTGCCTTTCAAGTGTCACAATGTTAAAATCTGGGTGTACAAATGCTAATGTTAAATCAACAATGTAAATATGAAGACAGAATGAAAAATGAAGCCACAAACCCTCAAAATGACATAGCACAAAATGAAAACCTCTTATTTATACAGCTGAATAAATTTAAATTGACATCTTAACAGTGCAAAATTATCAGATGGCCCTGCTTTGAAGAGCTTACAATCTAATTGAATGCAAGACACAAAACTAGTGGAACTTGATGTATAGTTGCAAGAGTAAAAACCAGGAGTTGCACACTTAGTACAGCAGCTCTGTATTTTTTTTTTCTTTAAAAGAACATTCAGTATCAAAATTAACATAAATGTGAAAATTGGAGTGGGACAGAAAACTAACAAAAAGATGCCTGTTGAGGAATAAATAACTTCCAAACTCATACAAAAGAATCATTGTATTGCATGAAAGAAAACAATTCAGTAACACAAATGTCTTTCTAGTGATGCAAAAAAATAACATGGAATGAGATCAAATTACCTTTATTTATTAGCTAAATAGGCATTATGGTCTTACATTTTCTCACATCCATGTTGGAATTTTTAATTTAAGAACCTTTGTATTATACTAGAATCTCCAAGTCAATAAAAAAACCCAGCATGTGCCTTGAGGCAACAACACAAAATAAATTTTACATTTCGGACATTAAACAACTGGGTCTGTAGATTTGCAAAGTGTGGGTTGGGGTTGCTTGGTTGGGGTTTTTTTGGTTAAAAGCACAGCTTAGCAGACATTCCTCTGCAAGGCAGTGTTAACATAGTGCTCAACACCTAGAACTGAACCGGAAGGTGCCTGGACTTATTCCACTACAGCATAAGGAGAGATATGCCCATACAGTCAGGCGGGAGAAGAGCATTTTGAAATACATCAGAAAAGATTGGTTTCTGCTTGTGAAACTGTAAATTGTCCAGATTCCCTCTTTCCAGGAAACTCTACATGATTCAATTCCCTGATAAATACGCTTTGAAGGACACGTTAACCTCTTCAGCCCACAAGTGAGGACAGACTTAAGGACAATTGCACTGACTTGTTCTGGCAAAGTGTTTACTGCCAGCAAAAACTCTTCTGGACCACATCCAATAAAGAGCACATGTTTTCTTCACATATTATGTTTATTACTACTGTCATCACCCATCAGGTCAGGGCAGCTTTGCTGGCTCTTTCTGGGACGAATATGGCAGGAAAAAACATGATCTTTATTTCTATTTTTAAAAAGCTGTTGTTTGGCACTGTGTTAATTTACAGTAAATACAAGAAGATACCACAGTGAAACAGACCTTACATACTTGTAAGAAGCAGGAACCTGGTATGACCTGACCAAAATAGGCATATCTGAGTAAGGCAGATTTTCTCATTTTGCTGAAGCAGGGACTGCAAAATCATCTTTTATCACATTTGGCCACTAGTTACAAATTCAGCTTTTTCTCCATGGTTACCCTCTGACATCTAACTTGGCCATCTGGAACAAATTCAGAAGGAAAGAAGAGAGGATGAGAAGGAAAAAGATTATGCTTATAATGCAAGTCACCATAGCCTCTACTGAGTGCAATATGCACTTAACAGGAATGAAGGAGAGGATGCACAGCTGCCTCTTGTGCTTGTATCAACACTATGGTTGCTTCCAATTCCAGTGACTAACAGTACAATAATTTATAACACTTTTTTCCCCACAAAAATAATGAATAGTGTTAATTTATAGCACTCACAGAACACACAGTGTCAGCTCTCATAAATATCTCAGATAAGGAGATTTTTTTGCCACTAAAATTTATATGAGAGAATGAGACATCATCAAACTGAGGTAAGTGAGTTATAGTGTGGTTACCCTGTGTTTTGTCAATGGGGAGAGAGAAAATGACAATTGTCCAGAAGGCAATGCAGATCTTAGGTGTGTTGAAATGCCCTTTGGAGGTGGATCTCTCTCTCTGATGACCAAAGCAACCCTCCAGGACAAAAAGCTGGGCACCTTTCCTAGGTGAGGCAACTAAAATGGGGTGGATCTGCATTAAACATCTGAGAAGTACCAGAATAACAACAGGGCTGAAAAAAGAGTTTAGATTTCACTGTTCCCAGTCCAGAGTCCACTTAGCTTTGCAGTCTGCATGCATATAACAAAGGCTTGTTCTGTATAATGCCCGCTCCTACAGTCCTTTTGTGGGCAAAATACTCCACTGTTTCTCACAGCGGAAACAATGTCTGGCTGGGAAAAGCTCATGGCCATAAAAGCAGTGACATCTTTAAATCAAAGCTTTATGGTGAAAATTGGCATGGTTTAGATAGTAATTTTCTGACACTTGTTTGTTTAACTCTTGGAAATCTAAAATTGTGCTTTCCACAGTCTGTAAACATAACTAAAATTTGCACTGCTCCCATTCAATTAACTGTAAAAACTGAGAGGTAGTTGAACAAAAATTGGCGTAAAGGATGTGGCCTTTTAGCCATATACTTATTTGAGAATACTTATTCAGCAACTGAAAGGACAAAAATCTTGTAATACCAATTACCTACTACAAGTAAAAGAGAAACAAAAATTCCAATATATGTTGGATTTGCTGCTGTAAGATGTAAGAAGCCTGAAACCACATTTGAGATTTTTGAGCACAAAAAGTTATGATCCTAAATTTAAATTTTGTTAGCTAAAAAGAAGCTGCCAGTTTCAAAGAGAATTAGGGCACGAATGGGAGCTAGCTTTGTCTGGTATTTTATGAACTTTGCTTTAAAAGCTCCTGCTGAGTTGTTTTTAGACCCCTTCCTTTCAACAGACCAGCCACAAAGTCAGCATTACCACTACAAAATCCAGCATTTCATAGAGCATATCTGACTGATTCTTCTAAACGGCCCAGAAGTTGTCCACATGAGATCAGACAGACACGTTGTAATTCTTGACACTGATGTGCTTAATAAAACATGTCCTAGAAGGCATTTTTTAATATAAAAGGAATGATGCAAAAAGTTATTCCACGACAGAATCAGCACATCTTTATGAACTGGCTACAAGGTGGGGCGAGCCAAGATGGTATTAACAGCAGCCTACAGGTTTCATCTGACTAAAGGTACAATCCTCTCCCTTTGAGAGATGGAAAGTGGGATGAGGGTAGTACAAAACCCAACACCCACATATCTTTGACTGCCCAGACACAGCTAGATGTGCAAGGAGGATGACAGGGTTAGTCTAGAAGCACATGTGCAGCCAGGCACCCAGATGTGGGGGTTCCTGCCATCTCTGTATGAATCACAAGCAGGGCTCCAAAACTGGAATCTGGTCTTCATCAAAGAGGAGCATGGATTTAATTAGTTCTTTCCATCACTGTGAAAGACATGAATGAATTACAGTAACATTTTTGCTATTAACTATTCTGTTGATGAATCCAAAATATATGCAATTACAGATCTAAATATAGTCCCTTACAGTTAACAGAAATCAAGCTAAGTAACTCAGGAATGGAGGGAGGGGGAGCAGACATCTAAACCCACGCAAAAACCTGACTTCACTTCTTCTGTATGGTGGTACTATTTTACTTTGAAGTAAAGCCTTCCTCAAGAAGTTCCACAATATTTCTACAAATAGTTCTATTCAGAAATATTCTAGTTAGCGAAAGTAAAGTAAAAATTAAGCAAAAATAATGAATTTATTTTCTTTGCAAAATTGTTCATCTCATTCCGTCTCTAAATGGCACTGTCCAACAAATCATTTTGTAACTACAGTCAGATGTCTGTCTTGTCTGATTTAAAACTTTAAGTGTACTTCAAAATTAGAGATGAGCAAAAGCCAGAGAGAACAGCCCTTTGCTTATTTGTGCAGCAATAGTGCACCAATCCATATGTGTCACCCCACACCTAAAGGGAGCACATCCAACACCACAGGACACTCCATAGTCCCTTTCCAGGCTCGCTTTTTGCTGAGACTGCCAGCAAGCATGTCAACTCTGTGAACATTCCTGGGAATGTGGAGCCTCATTGCCCTCCAAACTGAAGTAAGAAAAACAAAATCTTTTCACTCTAGCACATCAGGCAAGGGAAATCAGGTACTGACACATGACCAAAACCAGAAGCAAGTCCTTTTTGTCCACATCCATAAGAAATTAAAGCTTCCTCTAAAGTTATAAGATTTTTATTATTAAGCAAACTATTTTTTTCCTAACTATACAGGCCTGGATTTTAAAAGCAAGATGGCAGGCATCACGCCAAGTAGCAAGGTAAAGTGTAAATCAGGTGCAAAGCTATGTGAAATTTTAAGACTGGTATTAGATGTGAGAGCTCTTTCAAAGGCAAACTACCAAAATGCTTCAATTGTTCTTTAGAAAGACCCAGAACCGGCCAGTGCCAAAGAAAGCAGTGCTTGGTAGCAACTTCCAATGATAAATATCAGTATGTTTTAAAGCTTGTTTTCACAGGTTTCTCTGTCTCCATACTGATGTTAGGAGAGGATTTTAATCGAATCCAAAATAGCAATGCAGAAAGAAGTGCTGACATGGAGAGGGATAATCCTGTCCTCAATGCTGATACTGAAATACATACTTCTGCACAGCCTACAAGAGAGTATCCCACTGAGATTTCTACAGATGCCCTGGATGGGAAGGACAGTAGACATGAACTCCCAAATATGTAAGACCAGAAAGGGAAAATAAGTTATCATCAGAAATACTAAACTAGTTAGACACAAACTGCTGTCAAAATCATAAAGCAAATAAATGGGGAAAAATAAAAAATAAAAGAAAGAAGAATCCCTTCAATCTCCCTAACATTCATAGGAGTAACAGGGATTACTCGAAAAAACAGCAATCTTTTTAAAAACGGTACAATGTTGCCAGCATGCTTTTAATTACGTTTAGAAAGTGAAAGTCTATTGCAGGAACTACACAAATTAAGTCGTTCAAAATCACAATGAAGTTGCTGATTCACCAACGTTTTTAATCCTGCAATTTACATGCTTAAATACATTCTCAACAATACCCTTTTAATAATCAAATACATTCACACTGGCAACTTCAGTACACTGACTGACGTAACAATTTAAAGTATTTCAAGGGGGATATTTGGGTCTCTTGACTTTATATTTTAACATTGCCAAAACACATATCCTCGCAACACGAAAGAAGTCAAGCCTTGGTGTACACTAAGACTGACCCAAACTGCCTGGAAACAAACAGGAAATCCACAGATTTTTAAGGCCAGATGGGACTGCTGTGATTGCCAATCTCACTTCTGCACAAAGGAGCCTGTAAGATTTCACCCCAAAAATCCTGCAGCAAGTATTCGGAAACTGAATTACAGCTGAACACCTGGCACAGAAACATCCTTAATGTATCACCTAAACCAGGATTAAAACTTAAATTATGAAAACTCTCCGTTTTCCTTCTGTAAACAGGTAGGATACACAAGCCTCACCACTACATCAGGGTGACACTTTTACAGCACAGCAGAATGAATTAAGAACGGAACTCCTCCATACACGTTTGCACCTTTACTACACATAATGGCAAGCGATTCCATGAATGACAATTCCATTCATTAAAATATTTCAGGTTTGAAGTTTCATTTCTACACTGTCATGTTTTAACATACAATCACGAAATCCCATTTATTGTTTTTTTCATGAAAATAATTCTAGCCATCTGCATGGTTTATCATTATTTACATAGTAAATGTTAACTCATAACGAATGAAGGGTTATTCCTACAAGGAAGAGAATCCAAAGTCACATCGATTACATCCTCATTTCTGTTTGTAACATTCACTTTTTGCCCCTTCCCCCACATTTTGTATCATCAGATGCAGGGATATATCAGATCCAGGGACATCTGGATAGATGAACTGAATAAAAAAAGGTTCACATGACCCTTATTCTATTAGCATATTCAGAAACTTTAAATCGCTGTCCAACTTGCAAGAAATCAGAAATAACCTAAGGTCTGTGAGTGTTTTCAGAGTAAGAATTTGCCTTCATATACTTCCCAATTGTTGTTTGAACACTGGAAGCCACATTTTCCAAAGCTGCAAACACAAACTGGAGGTGAGAAGAGGCCAAATGTAAGGCTGTTTGTCTTTTCTTAAATGCTGCCATACTACAGCCATAAAGACAGTAGTTTTATATTGTACTAAAGCATGGAAATTCAGGCTAATTAAAATCACATTTGCAAAAAGAAAACTCACATTCAAATCGCCTTTAAAACACAGCTCTCATAACTTGTTTTTAAAATTAGCCTTGAAACTTTGTTATTTATTTATGCTGCTACTAATAGCTGATGTTTATCCGCCAAACGTGTCACGTATAGATAACAGATTAAACTATGGTTTTAAAATTTATTAGCGTTTGTAAGAGAGGCTTCTCACAAAAATAATGTCAAGCTTTTCTCTTGGTGTCTGTTCAAAATCTCGTATGGCTGATCTTTACAAAAAAACTATTTGAGGCCGAATTTGACATAAGTCTTAAACACAGCATAAAATTACTTTTAAAAATTATTATTTTAAGTGCACAGATTTTTCTCCCATTTTCAATGCAAAAGAAAAACGATTTCCATTCCCCATTAAAGCATTTTTAATTTGAAACTGTTAAGTACTAGAATTCAACAATCTAACACAATGAAGATGCAATATGAGATATGAAGCTTCATAGCCCACCTTTCTTCTTGACTGGCATTCTTCTTCCTACTTCTGAATCTGGTTGCAAGCACTTATTTACAGGTACTAACGAAGTACTACTGGAACACTCTGCAAGGTCAGGAACTGACTATCTATTGCAGAACACTTTTACAGTTCAGTTAGGAAATGCAGCTTCAATCTTCATTTCTATGAATACTTGCTGTTCCCTTGGATTGGGCTTCCGACGCTCTCCACAAATAAGAAAAAAAAAAGGGGGGGGGAAAGAAGCTTTTTGATTCTTTTTTAAGAGATGCTTTCAATTTCTTTAAAATATATTTGACTCTATAAAAATACAAGAGCAAACGTTCCTTGGCAATATAAAACCTTATTATAACTCCTCTTCTGGCAGCAAAGTTTGAAAATTAAAAGATTTTATGCAATACAATTAAGGCACTGTCCATCTCTAGGCAGCTGTCTCAATACTCCACCTATACATGCTCAAAAACGTATTATTTGCAGGACAAAAACGCCCAAGTAATCCAAATAAGCAGGAAGACAAAAACAATCCAAAGTGCCTCTTTAAGTTCTTTCACTTCTTGAATTAATTTTGCTAGCTATGTATTAGGTGACTACACAGCAGACTGAAAAGATCCCTTTTTCCTCACTAGCCAAGAGCCTTCAAATATCACCCTCTTACCCAACAGAAGTCACTGGGCAGACACTTTCATTTTTATTATCTGCAAGCCACCCAGACTCACGGTCTTTAATGTCCCTCTGATCCTCCCATGTATTAAAAGAGAGGATTGAAAACGAGGAAAGCAATCCCTTGACCTGGAATTATTAAAGTGACAGTGCTGCTCACGGGGCACTTGGGCAAAGCAGATTGCTTTATGCTGGAGTCATTTACTTCATGCCATTCCTTCCCTTGCACAGCAGCAGCCACCTCGTGAAAGAGGAATAAGGAGAGTTAGGAGAAGAGCTTCACAAAAGGTTCATTTTCAGAGATAATGAAGTATTAATGAAATAAAAAGCAAGCCATGAGATCAGTCCGGAGTTCCCCACTCAGAAGCGCAGCTGGTTGGCTTCAGTATCAGCCTCTCTCTCTCTCCCTTTTTCTGGAAAAACAAAAAGAGAAACAGAAACGGGATAGATTTTCTTCATCTACCTCGTCAAGGAAAAGTCTGAGAAAGGCGGACAAGCTCCGAACGCTTCCCTTCCCGCGTGAACGAGGAGCTGCGATGCACGTGACAGGGCTTTGCTGTGCATCGTCTTCTCTGGGAGATGGGAACCGTGTTGGTGAAGGGGGCGGCTCTGCTNCCCGCGTCCCGGCCGCCGGTGCAGAGTCCACGCTCAGCCCCACCGCCATCGAGGCGCCGCCGCCGCCATCCGCCGCCCCGGCAACCAGCGACGGGCCCCGCCCGCCGGCCCGCGGCCAATCGGCGGCCGCCATGCTGGGCCGGCGGCCNAAGCATTTTTAATTTGAAACTGTTAAGTACTAGAATTCAACAATCTAACACAATGAAGATGCAATATGAGATATGAAGCTTCATAGCCCACCTTTCTTCTTGACTGGCATTCTTCTTCCTACTTCTGAATCTGGTTGCAAGCACTTATTTACAGGTACTAACGAAGTACTACTGGAACACTCTGCAAGGTCAGGAACTGACTATCTATTGCAGAACACTTTTACAGTTCAGTTAGGAAATGCAGCTTCAATCTTCATTTCTATGAATACTTGCTGTTCCCTTGGATTGGGCTTCCGACGCTCTCCCAAAAAAAAAAAAAAAAAAGGGGGGGGGAAAGAAGCTTTTTGATTCTTTTTTAAGAGATGCTTTCAATTTCTTTAAAATATATTTGACTCTATAAAAATACAAGAGCAAACGTTCCTTGGCAATATAAAACCTTATTATAACTCCTCTTCTGGCAGCAAAGTTTGAAAATTAAAAGATTTTATGCAATACAATTAAGGCACTGTCCATCTCTAGGCAGCTGTCTCAATACTCCACCTATACATGCTCAAAAACGTATTATTTGCAGGACAAAAACGCCCAAGTAATCCAAATAAGCAGGAAGACAAAAACAATCCAAAGTGCCTCTTTAAGTTCTTTCACTTCTTGAATTAATTTTGCTAGCTATGTATTAGGTGACTACACAGCAGACTGAAAAGATCCCTTTTTCCTCACTAGCCAAGAGCCTTCAAATATCACCCTCTTACCCAACAGAAGTCACTGGGCAGACACTTTCATTTTTATTATCTGCAAGCCACCCAGACTCACGGTCTTTAATGTCCCTCTGATCCTCCCATGTATTAAAAGAGAGGATTGAAAACGAGGAAAGCAATCCCTTGACCTGGAATTATTAAAGTGACAGTGCTGCTCACGGGGCACTTGGGCAAAGCAGATTGCTTTATGCTGGAGTCATTTACTTCATGCCATTCCTTCCCTTGCACAGCAGCAGCCACCTCGTGAAAGAGGAATAAGGAGAGTTAGGAGAAGAGCTTCACAAAAGGTTCATTTTCAGAGATAATGAAGTATTAATGAAATAAAAAGCAAGCCATGAGATCAGTCCGGAGTTCCCCACTCAGAAGCGCAGCTGGTTGGCTTCAGTATCAGCCTCTCTCTCTCTCCCTTTTTCTGGAAAAACAAAAAGAGAAACAGAAACGGGATAGATTTTCTTCATCTACCTCGTCAAGGAAAAGTCTGAGAAAGGCGGACAAGCTCCGAACGCTTCCCTTCCCGCGTGAACGAGGAGCTGCGATGCACGTGACAGGGCTTTGCTGTGCATCGTCTTCTCTGGGAGATGGGAACCGTGTTGGTGAAGGGGGCGGCTCTGCTTTGCTCTCTAATGTTCACAGTTGGGATCCGTTCGTCCCCGCATCCCGCGGGCAAGGACTCCGGGCTGTCCCCCCTCATCCCCTCCCCACTCCCCCTCCCCCGGTTCCCTCGAACCCAAAGGGGTCTGTCTGCTGCTTTCTGAGGCGAAACGAGACACAGAGGGCTGGCTGGGTGGGTGGGGAACTGGGACGGGGGTCAGGTGAACTGGGGAAGCCAGGCTGGCATTAAGGAAAAGGACAATTCCCCCTACGCTTGCTGACGGACAGACGAGAGGCAGGAGCTGACGGGATGAGG
>VXAD01001742.1:2683559-2697287 GCA_013399195.1 Dicrurus megarhynchus
CATGCTGGGCCGGCGGCCAACGGCCCAATCAGAGGCGGCCTCTGAAGGCTTTGGGTCATGTGAGCCAGCAAGATGGCGGCGCCCAGGAGGAGGGCGTGAGGTGGGAGGAGCCATGTTGTAGGCGGCGGGAGAGGCTCGGTGAGGGCGGTGGGGCCGTGTCCGTCCGTACGGCTCAAGGTCGGAGCCTGAGCCCGGCGGGGACGCCGGGAGAGTCAGCGCGGTGCGGGGACGGCGACTGGTAGCGGTGGGGTTTGAAGGTCGGGGTTGAATCGCAACTTTTCGCAATTGAATCGCAATTTCCTGGCGTGAGGGTTCTGACCTGAGCTGGGCCCCGGGGTTTTGGGAGGGCTCCCTCTGCCTCCAGTGGCGCGCAAGGCTGAGGGAGAGACGTGTGTACAGGTTGTGTGCAAGGCTCAGGGAGAGCGGGGTGGTTACAGCTCCGTGACGTGCTGTGTGTGGGATCCCAAAGCACAGGTTTGGGGACCCTCCTCAGGCGACCTGAAGCGGTCCTGGTGACATCCTGCCCGCTTGTCCTGCTTGCTCCGCTCCTGCATCCTGCCTAGCCCGAACCGAAGCAGACATAGTCCCATAGATAAGGGCTTAGGACACAGCCTTCACGCTATAAAAGCAACTTAAGGTAAGTATGATTGGCAAAGTAAGTCTGGGAGAATTTCCTCTGCAGTAAAAAGTGTAGGAAAAAACCATTTGAATCACTAAACTCCAGGTGTAATCAAGAGCTGTTACAGAGAGTTGACCTCAGCTGGCCACCTAGATACTCTTACCACTTTCTATTCCCCTCGATAGGACAGGGAGAAGGGATGAATAAAAGCTATGGGGTTGTGGAAAGGACAGGGAGATCACTCACCAATTACCATTACAGTCGAAACAGTAAACTTTGGGGAAATATATTGTCAGTCAAATCAGAGTAGGGTAATGAGAAATAAAGCCAAATCCTTAAAACACCTTCCCTTCACCCCTCCCTTCACTTCTGTTTTTCTCTATGTCCTCCTCCCTCTTAGAAGTGTAGGCAGACAGGGAATGGGGATTGTAGTCAGTTCATCATGTGTTCTCTCTACCACTCCTTCCTCCTTGCACTCTTTTCCTTCTCTAGTGTGTGGTCCCTTCCATGGGAGACAGTTCTCCACAAACTTCTCCAGCAGGAGTCCTTCCCACAGGCTGCAGTTCTCTATGAACTCCTCCAGTGTGGGTCCCTTCCACAGGGGTCAGTCCTTCAGTAGCAGTGGCTGCTCCAGTGTGGATCTCCCATGGGCTCACGGGTTCCTGCCAGGAACCCACTCCAGCACAGGCCTCCCACTGGGTCATAGCCTCCTTCAGGCATCCACCTGATCTGGCATGGGATCCTCCAGGGGCTGCAGGTGGATCTCTGCTCCCCCATGGACCTCCAAGAGCTTGCAGGGGCACAGCTGCCTCACCATGGGCTTCAGGGGAATCTCAGCCCCAGTGCCTGGAGCACCTCCTGCCTCTCCTTGTGCACCGACCTTGGTGTCTGCAGGGCTGTTGCTCTCACATGTTCTCACTCCTCTTTTCCAGCTGCTGTTGTGCAGCAGTTTTTACCCTTTCTTAACTTTCCCACACACACTACCACCGTAGTATTTGGGCTTAGACTTGGCCAGCAGCAGATCTATCTTGGAGCTGGCTGGAACAGACTCTGTCAGACATGGGGGAGGCTCCTGGCATCTCAGAAGCCACACTTGCATCCCCCCAGCTACCAAAACCTTGCCACACAAACCCTCTGCAATTGTATGCTTTCTAATGTATGTCTACAAAGTATGGATTTATTTGGTTGGATTTTTTTCTTACAGTTCTATTTGGCAGTTAAGTCAATTAAAAGCTGGAGTATTGCCATGCAAAATAGGAAATGCATTTGTGTTTCATAGTGGCAAAGAGTCTAAATGTTTGTTTGATTCATACTGGGGCTGTGTAACTTTGATTACATTTGTTTGTTTTTTTCCTTATGATGCAGGACTTCAAGATGACAGGAAGAGAGTTTCTTGAACTAGATTCTCCACAGCAAAGACTTATTTTGGAAAGATTTAAACGGATGGAAATCATGCAAAAGATGTTCAATGAGCTTCCTAAAGCAGATCAGTAAGTGCTGGTAAAATAAATGAAGATAAGTGCATCAAACATTTCAAGTCTTGGAGACTTTTCTTTTTCCTTACTCTTGTATTACAAATTTTCCTTACAGTTACAAAATTAGTTAATTGTGAAGATGGTTGTTATTGTCCAGAACAGAAAACTTGTTCTATGTTTTTTCAGTATGGTTATTTCAGTGTTGTTCTGGTCCTGCTGAGCTGGTTTCTGGCATGTGGTCCCCAGTGCTTAGGGTTCTGGGATGGCTGATCAGCCCTGACTGGCCCTGAGCATTCTCACAGTCCTGTGTTAGAGCTGATAAATTTTCTAGGAAACTGAAATATGATTCTGCTGGAGTCATCTTGTGTCCAGCAGGGCTGGCCTGGGGCCAGAACTGAGTGAGCATCAACCTGCTGGTTTCTGCATTTCATTCTGCACCGCTCCCTATTTTAGGAAGGCAAGACTAAAGTATCCAGGTGGTGGTGGAGGAGTCAGCTGGAGTCCTGCAGGCTCACCAGCGGGGTGCTGTGCAGCACAAAGCTAGCTAAATGCCTTCTGGGCCTCACAAATGACCTTTTTGGTTTGTGATACTGCATGTCACTGCAAAACCTTACTGGACCTGAGCCATTTCCATGTGTGTATCAGCTTGGAGAAATTTTTTAGAAATAAGAATAATCAGAAGCTTATTTAATTTTTTTTTTAATAGGACTAAATTGCTGGCTAAACAAACTGCTCATAGTAACACAGGGCCTCCTCACACAGGTGACAAAGAAAAGGCTGCAACTTTATGTAGGGTCTGCCACCCTCACGTTCAGCCCAAAAAACTCCTCCTTCCCCAGGAGAGCAGGGGAGGCAGATACCTCAGTAGTGATGTGGTAATGTCTGGATAGAAACTATGGACTTAGGGCCTTGGAAAGAAGTTGCTGCCAGTCCCTGGCAGGACTTACAGCTTGTATAGCCAGAGGGGAGCTCACTAATGTCTGGAAAGGAAGAGCAAGCATGTTGCAGTCAAACTGAGAGTTCCTGTTTACCCAAGCACTTGTTTTTAACACTAGGGAGCTCAAACAAACCCAAATCCCAACCCTTCCATCTTCCTTTTCTTTCCTTTTGTGCAGTGCAGCAGTTCTGTACCTCACTAAACTAAGTACATTCTGCTAGTCATGGATATATTAATTTGCTCTGGTTTGGATACTTAAATATGCTGCTAAAATTTTAATCTTGGTCTTCCATATTTATGGGCATGCTTGCCTGCATTTCACTGCCTGTGACTGTATTTTCCTATTCAAAACAAGAAATAGGTGGTGTCCTTGATGTCTGACATTTTTAGTGTTTTAAGTTTTCCAAGATTAGCAAGTACATCTCTGAAGTCTTTTCTGTATGTTTTTTTTCAGTGCTTAATATTACTGGAAACATTCAAATGTAGAAGAATTATAAGTAGATTGACTTGACTCTTTATGTATTTTAATGTATATCTATTTCTTAATTTCTTTTCAGAAAACAATATTCCTAGAAACATGCTTATTAGGAGAGCTTTAATGAAGTTTTCATTAACTAATAGCTGGGAAAAAAAAACTGTAGCAATGGCTTCTCAACCTTTCTGTCACTTCACTCTTGAAGTGTGTGTAAACATGTAACAAAGGATGCTGCACGGGTTGCTTTAGAAAGTAGTTACTCTCCAGTTTGCACCAGTGAGAGATTTATGTCTCTTATCCCTTGTTGCAGGATTTTCAGAAGAGAATTGTATTGTTGACTAAACTAAACTTTTTTACAGTTCTCAATTGCTGAAACGACTTTCCTTTTTTCACAGGAACCTTTGTAATCACGGAAAATTCTTCCTAGCAGCAAATTCAAGCTTATGTGGCTTAGCAGCTAATAATTTCTTCAGGAGCATCCTACATGTCAGAAAGGCTTCCTTCGTGTCAGCTATGCCAATGGCTGTTATTCCATTTATTTCAACAGCAGTAGTTTATGAAGTTTTTGTTCATGACCCTTTATTTTCAGGTAAAAACTTCTTTATTTCTTTTTTTTTTCTGAAAGGGCTTTGCTTTCTGTACGCAATGTAACACTAGAGGAGCTTTTCCTCCCTGCAGAAGAGTGCTCTTGAACTGTTGTGGTCTTAAAAAACCTCAGTTTGCAAAGCAGAGTTTGAAAAACAGAATGCATTGGACAGCAGTGAGTGGAGTGGGAAAGGAGATACATATGTTTATATATATTTCTAAAAAAATTTGTTACACATTACTTATTTTTAGCATTTCCCACTCAGAGTCATGTAAAAGTGACTGCAACAAAGCAGTTCAATTTCCCCCCATCTGTACAATTTCATTTGAAGGTCAACTTTAGAATGATAAATTCCATATGAGTTGGAATGGGAGTGATTGTTTTTGGTTTTGTTTCGGGGGTGTTTTTGTTGTTGTTTTGGGGTTTTTTGTTGTTGTTGTTTTTTAAAAGAAGAGTCCTCCTATATAATTTTTTGCATACCTGTACAGCTTGGCAGTTTCTGTCCAGAGCCTGTTTTCAGGTTCTTGCAAGCAGCTTATAAATTGATGTGGTGGAGCATGTGTGGATATTGGCAGTGAAATATTGTTTGCCATGCAGGTCAGCTGAACTGTGAGGTCTGTGCTGTGATCAGAGGAGGATTAGTAGGTGCTGTTGTGGGTGGTCTCTATCCCATTTTCCTGGCTATCCCCTTGAATGCAAGCCTTGCAGCCAGGTACGTCTTACTAACCTGCAATGATTGAAATGTATTTATGGGTTAAATCTTCAGTTCTTAGTGTAAATTCTGTGGGTATTTAGTCTGTGCTCACCTATCCTCTTGTAGACATTTAGTACATGGAAAGAGATTTACATTAAGGTCATCTAATTACAAAGTGAAGTTTGTAAGAGCTATACCAAAGTGAAATAAGATCTGCAAAGTGATCCATTGGGAAGCCCTTGTGTTTAGCAGGAACCTTACAAGTTTCCCAGGGTGTGCCTGCATGTGTGCATGTGGCTGCCATCCTGCCACCACTGAAGGTGGCTGGACAGCCAAGAGACCTCAATGACCCTGGGCAGTGCCCTGTAAGATTTTTCTTTCTCCCAGCCTTTTGTCTGTGGTGTGTCTGCCCAGGATAGAGACGGTGACGGGACAGGACGGACAAGACGNAGCAGAGGGCTTTTGTTTCATTAAAGGGGATTAGCTTCAGTCGGCTATACCATTGTTTTTCAGTTGTTCGGTAACTGTGGCTTGGTATCTCAAAGCTTGTTTTCATCTCAATCTTGCCTAGAGTTTCCATACTCTCAGCATCTTTTGCTAGGCACTCATAATTATATGGTTTTCTTATTTCATTGAGCCCAACAGTGCCCAGCAGCCAAAGTCCCTGGCAGGTGTCATTCTGTGTAGTTCAGAGCACAGCAAGGGCAGGGCGAGGCTTGGTGAGATCCAGGACATGGTTGGGATGTTTTAAAGCATTTATCCAGAGAGCTCAGTACCACCAAGTAAATTTAACTTAGGAGGAGAAAATTACTATCTACATAAATATTTATGTTAAATCTTGACACTTGCATGGGAAAAAAAAAACTAAGTTTCTCCCACGGTTTTTGTTGTTTAGGTATATGTCAACTCCCTTGCCAGGGAAAGAAAATCTATTACGCTACTGGCTCACAACTGCTCAGCCTGTCTTTAGAAAGATGAGTCTGGGTATACTGGTACAGGCTCTGACTGGATTATACCTTGCCACTAAACAGCACGGAATATATATCAAAATGCTGCTGCAGATGAACACTAGCAGGGATCCTGAAGAGCTACCTGAATGAAATAAAGCAATTTTTCAATTGCCTTGGATAAGTAACCATAATAAACAAGGAAAAGAAGTGTTGCTTGCTGTCTCTTTTTAGTAGAAAAAACAAAGTCTCTGCACTGGCATTTTTTAAGTTTTGAACTTAAATGTAGGTTAAACTTTTCATTATGCCCAGTTTAGTGTATACACCTGAATAACAGACAGGTGTGTTTCTTTGGAAATGGGAAGCAAGAAAGCATTTATAGTGCCTGCTTAGCGTTTGGCTCTAAGGTGATGCTACATCTTTTAGAAGCTGTAAAAAATGAGTATTTTTGAAAAAAGGGGTTTTTTTCCTTCATAATGCAAACCATAGAGATAAAAAAAAAAAAACAAACCCAAAAGGGGGAAGATCAGGGCAAGCTTTTACTAGAGATTCCTCAAAATCTGAATATTTTTTTCCCTTTTCTCCATTCTGCTAGCACAAAACTTTTGTCCCAAGATTACCCCTTTTAGACTGTTAGAAGGGTCACACTGTACACTGTACACTTTTATCACAGAGCAATCAGGAGTGATAATCATGTCAAGCTTCCCAGCATATCAAAAAAACAGCCTTTGGCTTTGTAACCATTTTGCCTTGAAATTAGCCTTTTCCTGAAGGATGGGACTGTCGAGAGGCCTCTGAGGGCTGGTGCCATTACTGGGATATCTCAGCTACTTCTAAGATCAGTGGTCCTGAGTAATGCATGTATGAGTCAGGTGCGCCTTCGCATTAGTGGCTGTATGTTCTAGAGCAACATAAATTGCCAGCTCTCCTACTGCACGAGGTGTCCTTAGTGTATTCTGCAGTTTGAGAGCTGAATCAGGAATTCTTCTATAGAAGCAATCCTCTCAATCTGATCTCACCCCCGTAGGTGGGGGTTGGCCTCTTCTCCCAGGCAACGAGTGACAGGACAAGAGGAAATGGCCTCAAACTGTGCTGGGGAGTTTCAGATTGAACATCAGGAGGAATTTCTTTACAGAAGGGGTTGTTAAGCATTGGAATGGACTGCCCAGGAGGTGGTGGGAGTCACCATCCTTGGAGGTGTTCAAGAAACTGCTGGATGTGGCACTTGGTGCCATGGTCTGGTTGAGAAGTTGGTGATGAGTCAAAGGTTGAACTCGATGATCCTGGGGCTCTTTTCCAACCTAAATGATTCTGTAACTGTAAAAGCTGTACAGTTACTGGTCAACAGTCATGTACACTTCAATATAGTTCTAGCATCCCCTGAGATGCACGTGGAAATATTTATTAATGACAATTAAAAATTCAGCATTGAGACCTTTAATTGAAGGGAGTTAAAAATTATGCTGTAACGGTGATGAAAAATATATTGAAGGAGTTTCATCATCTTTATCTACCTTTTCCTTAAAAATGGGTTGTTACAGCAAGGAAGATCACACATTCTTTCTCTATAGCTAGAAGTAGCAGCCTGATTTGTACAGGGAAGCAGCAATACAGACTCCTCTTAGGTAGAGATCATTTAGTTTTCCTTGGGAAACCATGGGAACACCATGTGACACAGCAATAGTTCCTCAAAGCAGTGCTGTGTCACATGGCATTCCCATCCTGGTCTGCACCCAAACAGCTTGGCCTTACCTTCATCACCCCGACTGGAGATTCTCATGGAGCAAGTATTTTACATGACAGTGAATTGTCATATCTCCGGAAGCCATCAGACTTTAACCAACAGAACCACTTACCTGTGATAATAAAAACATAAAATAAAGGTGTTATTGTGCAATAGTATCTTGAAGAATGACAATGACTGGCTCAGTGATTATTGCAAATGTTTAACAGGATATAGTTAAAGTACTGTAAACAGATTGCAGTGCTTTTTAAAGGGTGAGATTCAAAAGGATCTTCCCTTCCATGTACTACTTTCATTTTGGTATAAATTGAAGTGATAATTATCCTCAGTCACTAAAACGCATGTTATGGTCTGAGCTGGACAAACCACATCCTTTTAGATATTAATTTCTTAAAGCGAAAGGTGAAGATTCTGTATTTTTAAAAAGTTATATTCCTCAACATTTTTAGTAAGCTGCAAAGACTGATAGTTGTTTCCAGCATCACTGATGAACAAACAAATAGCAAGCACGTATTTTACGTGTTCAGCACTAGTCACATCAAAGGTCAGCTGAACACTCCTGAGACTGGAGAGGTGGTGTGTTTATGAACCAGGAAGCTTTTCAGTTACACCCTCTGTACTTGTCCTTAAACTACTGAGGGGGAAAAGCATTCTCAGAATTAAAGTCTAAAATTGTTTCAGAATTCCACAGGACAGCAAGATACTATGCCAGTTCTAGTGTGCATGCGTGTGGAGGAGTGTCTGCACAGGAATCTGGGAACACTCCTTCTGTTCCCTGTTTCATACGCAGGGTATGACCTACTTCCTACAACCCCCAAGAAGTCAAAGGAGGAACTTTTACCAGTCCTTGGCCTCTGACAACTGTAATAAACTCCCCACAAACCCTGAGCGAGAACAGGTGTTAGTTGGATCCTTTCTTCCAACACTGTAATAGAAACAAGCCAGGCACAGGCTACACATATCCCAGAGAAAGGACTTTAGGCTGCTCCTAGTAGTTTTGGCAGTCTGAACTACTGCCAAAAGAATGCCAAGAATGGCTACAGATAAGAGCCAACAGAAATACTAAAAAACCACCACTTTTATCTTCTAGATGTTCCATTTTAAATGCTGTCTCAACATTACAATCTATTCTACAGCTCCTGCAAATGACACCCTCATCCTCCTGGTACATGTGCGAGTCCCGCTGTTGGCATCCTCCTGCTAATGAGCACAAGCAGAGTTATTTCTCCACATCTGCATATCCCACTTAAACTGGGTGGAAAACTGTAGAATCAGCAGCTGGTAATGTGCAGTTCCTACACAAGGTGTTCTTTAAACAGAGACCATTTGAACAGCTCCCATACCTAACATATCCTTCACACATTTTACAGTGTAACTAATAGTAAATACAGCCCTATAACCAGAATATTGCTGATTCCAGCAGAAAACCTCCTTAACTACAAACTCTAGAAAACACAGCATTTTAAAAATCGGTAAATGTACAAAAGGCCTCTGTGTTTTGCCAAAGATCCCTGTGTTTCACAGGGAAACCTGATTACAAGTTTTGACAAATGGCATGAGAAATCTGATTATCTGGAAGTACCAAGAAATGCCAAGTGTTGGAACATGGTTTCCTGCATTTCCTTTGATATCATCTCTCTAGGCAGCTACAGATTACAGAAGCACCGATTTGTTTTTAACTCCCAGGTGCTGCAAAGCTCTTCAGAGGAGAGAGAAGTTAATTTAGAATGCTACCAGGAGTCACAGCACCAGAATCAAACTCCAAAGGACTAAAGGAGAACTGAGCATGAAATTGTTTCTTATTTAAATGCTAAATAGTCTTTAAGTGACTCTGGTGGGGAAAAAAAATGGTAAATGCAGGTAGCATGGCTGTGCAGCTGAACACTGGCAGCACTTGGTTCTGTGGTACATACAATTTACCAAACACATGTTTCAGTGCTGAACAGGGTATTTCCTACAACTAGAGGCCAAAAGGGCAGAGCATGCCAGTATGCGTTTACATTTTTATGCAGTATTTTTTGTGAAATGTTCTTTTTTATCAAGCAGCAGACCACTTTAACTAGAATCCCTTCCTGCTAGAAAGCCAGTGCACTATTTTAAACTGTCCTCTACAAATAAAGCATTTAAGATGAACAGAAGTCTAAAATGGCTCGCTCCGGAGCATTGAAAATGTTGTCCTTTCAGCACTGTCAAACCTTTGGTTTTAACACTCACTCCAGTGTTTAGTGTGGAAATAATTTGATCAAAGATCAAAAGTCAGCATGTAAGTAACCAGTCATGAAACTTCAAAGCCTAAAAATAGAAAAGAAAGGAAGAGGATGCCAATAGACCACAGAAGGGTTTATGTATTTTACTCCTCCATGGTAGATTGATCAAACGTATCCATATTAATAAAAAATTAAGAACAACTATATCTTGAAATACAAGATGTGCTGATTCTCAGAAGTACAGCTCTATCTGCAGTTTCAAGGAATAGCACCTTCGTGTTGTCCTCACCACAAAATTACCTTTAAAGACAGATGAGCAAGAACATTTCTCCTGCATACCCTGATCCATTTTATCTTGTTTTCCAGTTGATGACCCAGAGATAGCAGCAACATTTTCCCCTGTTTTCCCACTTTGTTTAATGAACAAAGACATTAATGAGAAGAAAAAGATGAAAAAACATTTGAGCCCATAAACTGAAAGATCAACAAGTCTGATTTTATTATGATATTGTATTCTTATCTGAATGGCACATGATTACAAAGAAACATTTACAATATATTTTCAAGTATTAAGTTATGTCATTTCAAGGCTTTCACTTCAAAAAGCTACATTAATAATACACCATACAGATAGTACAGTCGGTTAGAGTTTCAAATAACTTCCTCCCCTCTATTTGGTTTAAATATGATTCAGTAGGCACTAGAAATGCCTGCAGCCACTGACTTTCTTGGGACTTGACCTTGCTCTTGTACCACAATACATCATTTTGCATGTCAGAAAATCAGCTGCTCTCAGACACAGCCACAGGTCGTGTCATGACAGAGCATTGTGCAGGTTCACAGCAGAGGCCAGAAGAACTGTCCCTGACCCTGCCATTCAGCAGTGATTCGACAAGAAAGAATGCATATTTAAATTAACTTAAAAAACACTCCTACGCTGAAGTAACCGTAAAAATGCCACTGGAACATCCCATAATCGCTACATTAGTGTTTCTCTTTTTCTCAAGCACGTTAAACTGCAAAATAAAGCACGTTCATGAAGTCTGAGCTAGGCAGGTTGAGATTAGGTTGAATCTAAATTATTTCCATTTTGCATATCAGTCAGTGCAGGTCCTGGTGGTTAACTCTGACTCCTGTGCACTGGTATAACCCATCAGTTACAGCAGAGTTACCCAGGTTAAGACTGAAACTGAACAGCCCTGTTGATGCCACCACAGAGGTGTAAGGTCGCACATATCCCACTAAGTCTCCTTTGTGCTGGCAATATCCCCTGAACAGATGGAATTCTGCATACAGTGGAGTAAAACCTGTTTGATATAGAATATTGCCTTTAAAAAAAATCCTCTTGGATAACAGTAAATAATCCCAGCATTCAACTTTTTTTTTTTTTAACCAAAGACAGCAAAAGCCCTGTTACCTCTTTATTCTCATTTCTTATACTACCTTTTAAAATAAAGCAGGAAATGTGGCCAGCAGCTGGTCCCGTCTCTTCTGCCCCAACACAGCTGAATCCACTTTAGCATAAAGAAAAACAAGGATGCTAAATACACATATACTTTATCACACAGTGATGTTTCACAAAGAAAAATCAAACTCATGATGAACATGTGACAGGGTCTAGCACCAATAAAGCAAATGACTGGGAGAAAATGCTTTCACCTACTTAGCCTTAAACACAACATTTAAGGCTTTAAGAAACAAGATTTCAGAAACACTAAATAGTATCCTTTTTTTTAAGAAGTTAATAAATGAAACTGTTTTAGAAAGTATTCTTTGTGAAACCTCACTTTACATATTATCATTTTCACAATCCTTCTTCCCCCAACTGACATACATTTAAACAACTTAAACATTATAATACAACTGAAAAAAGAACCCACTCATCTTTTGTGATAGGGAGAAACACTGACTAGTACAAGAAAACACACACTACTTGTTTGTCAAACTATTTTTCCTCCTATCTCAGGAGCAATTATGGAGCATTTTTCAAATCATTAGCCTCAAGATACATATTTGCTCATCTCCAAACTGTGCTTAATTGTATCAGGTTATAGATTTCTGGATACTCTAAGAGGCTAAATTAAGAACTCTACAGTAGAATTAAGCACATGCGTATACATGCAATATTTTTAAAATTCAAAGCTACTCTGAAGTAACATAGGAATTTCAGTGTGCATGGGCACAGAGATTTGCTTATGGGAAGGTAAAGTAATGAGTTACTTCGATGTACTGATTCTTCAAACCTAATTCTCGTTAGAGGTCCATGCAAGAGTGACTCGTCTATGTGAGGATTCCTCTGTAGAGACTTAACCAGTGCTCAGGTTCTGTTTCATCAGGTAAAACTGCATCGTGAATTAGAGCAAGCTAGAGAAGGGCTTTTGAAAGGTACTGTGCATCCCTAACACTACAGAGCATTTTAAACCAACAGGTCACACATTCCTTTTTTTCATTCAAAAAGCAATTTACTTAAGACTTTTGGGACAGTCCCCTGTAATAAAAAGCTATAAATGTCACATCCCCCTTATTAGCGTATTTTCCCTTTTCAGCTCATAAGATACGTGGTTTAATAAGAAATTTTTATTTCAAATGGCATGAGCATTTTTTTAAAATCCAATGTATTTGTTTCAAAAACGAAAAGAGGAAAACAGCTAATGAGAACGATGTGATTGTAACTGTTACTATTAGTTGTCATCCAGAACTAGAAACATTTTGGCAGAGTAGGCCAAGGACCAGAGAAATCATTTTCTGAACCAGTCATTACAAGAGACTGGGACAAGCAAAGCAAGCTGTCTGATACCACATTATGGGAATATATTGATCCTTACCAGGTTGCGAGGTGGAAAACGACTGTTCTTTAACCCCTACACAACGGAGCCTGGCAGGGCAACCACCTAAAAGAGAAACTGTCAGAGAGGTTTTAATAGTAATGTATAACTGAGATGCAGTACAATTTTATATGCATGCTTTCTTTTGCCGATCATTACTATTTTCTTAAGTCTGTCCAGTGACGATGTCATAATGGAGTTTTTGTTTGGTTTTCTAAGCAAGCATTTTCGGCTCCTCAGGATAAGCAGGCTAGACATTATCTGACTCAAGACCGGGTAGTCAGCATTATCTTTACTGCGAAGTGGAGCCGAGCACACCTTCATGCATCAGGTCGGCATGATCTTTTCACCCAAGTGCTGCGAACGGGCTCTGGCGGCACCTCCGCGTGTGCACCACGCGCGTGTCAGTCTGCACGACCACTGTCGCACTGCTGCACACAGCTCTGCGCGACTCCCATCGCCAAACAGGCTCACACCACTACCGTCCACACGCCAGATTTACAGGACCTTGAACCAAGGCCACCGTCTGGCTCCCAACGTGCCGTTCGAGAGAATTTTTCTGTTAACCCTGGCCACTTAAGTAAGCGCCAGGTTGCCCTCCTTTGCATCTCCCCCAATACCACCCCATCACCACTGTATGGATTCTTTTCCTCCGCACCATCGCCTGCTTCCTCCGCCGCGACGCGAGGCCCTTAGGGGTGAGAACCCCACGAGTACTTGCAGCAGGTACTTGACCCTACATTTTGAAGGAGGCCGCTGCCCGCCGAGCACAGATGGAGCAGAACTCCACCGACACCTGATCCCTGTCCACGTGTAGGCAGATCCCGCCGGGGGCCGCCCACTCTTCCTCCGTCTCAGTCACCACCGCCGCCTCCTCCAGGCCGCGGGGCCGGGAGCTGGGCAGGGCGTAGTCGTGGTCGCTGCTCTCGCCGGCGGGCTGGAGGTGCGGGTGCTGGCGGCGGGGGCTGCCCGTGTCCCTGAAGAGGCTGGTGCTGAGCTGCAGCCCGCCGGCGCGGGTCCCGGCCAGGCGGCTCAGGAGCTGCCCCAGCGCACTCTGGTTCGCCAACACAGCCCGCAGGTAGCTGCTCTCCCGCTCCAGCTCTCGCAGGCGGCGGCTCAGGCCGCGGTTGCGGTCCCGCAGCTGCCGGTTCTCGGCAGCTAGGCCCTGCAGGCGGCTCTCCAGCCCCAGCACATACTGCTTCTTCTTCAGCCGGTTCAA
>VXAD01001743.1:4106-71491 GCA_013399195.1 Dicrurus megarhynchus
CACCACCTCCTCCTCGCCGGGACGCGGAGCCCGGAGGTGAGCGGCGGGGGATGCGATGGGACGGGATGGGGTGGAGGTGGGCGCTCGGGCGAGGGGGAAGTGTAGCGGCGGCGAAGCTGCTGCCGCCCCTCTCGTCCAGAGGAGCACCGCAGTTTCCCCCGGCCCCCGGGGAGCTCCTGGCTCTGTCGGGAGCGGGGAGCGGACGGTCAGCCACGGCGCTGCCCCGCTGGCAGGAAGACGGCGGTCCCGGCGGACCGGTATGTGAGCATGTCGCGAAGAGTTTTTGATATCCCTCCCCGTTTTGAGTGAGAATGATTGATTATGCTGAGCGGGGCACGGACGCGCGTGTTCCGTGCATCGCCGCATCCCGTCCGCTCTCGGAGCAGCGGAGGCTCGTCCCTGCTCGCGGGACCCCGCTGGCGGTTCCCCCGGCCCCGAGGGAAGCGCTGCCAGGTGGGCTGGGAAGCACCTGGGCAGGGGAGAGGAGGGGGTGGAATGGATCACATGTGAGAGCAGTGTTCACCGGTGCTTTGTTTAAATGGACCGTCACTAACTTGTAAGCCGGCACTTCAAAAGAGTTAGAGAATTTTTTTGGGTAGGGGGATGGGACAAGGGGAAGGTCTTGGGCTTTGATGCTCAGTACATGAAAGTGCTTTAACTTTGGCTGCTCTTCACGAATCTCAAAAAAAAGAAAAAAACCCAACTCACAAACTCTTAAAGACGTCTTGAAGTGTTTGAAAGCAGTCTTAATTTTTCTGGAACAACTATTGTGGGACCCTATAGCTTGATACACGTTTACGTGTAGAAAGTGATTCAGGTGTAATTACAAGCCTCAGTAATGATAGTGACTTTCTTGTGACTGCTTTGTCCCCGAGTTACACATAAGACCAAGCTGAGTTTAACTTCTCTTGTACTGATGTTAAGGTCAGGCATAGTGTGCTTTTTGTTAAATCAAAGCCCTCAAACATTTAAGAAGTGCCAAAGCCTGTTTGGCAGTTCAGAAGCATAGTTGACAACCTTGTATCTTGGCAGGCTACAAAAGATAGCGTGACAATTTGCTGATTAAATACATCGGCTGTATCCTACCCTTTTATTTCACCCCTTCTGTCACAGTGACTGGGTCTTATTAAAGGTTGCATGGGTGTCAGTTGTGAAGAAAGGAAGATATGAGAAGTGAGAGGAGGCTGATTGGGTTAATGTGAATTTTAGACAGGTCAAACTAATTTAGTAAGTGTTCATGATGTGCAGAGAAAGCCCTGTGACATTTTTGTTCAGATGGTGTTTCAAGTCCTTAGAAGTGCTGCTTGAGTCTTCGAGTCCAGAGTCGGTTTTCCAAAGGGAGTGGGAGCCACTAGGGCACAGTGGTGCTGGCTGGCAGGAGTAGGGCTGCACCCAATCCGTGCTGCAAGCAGCATCTTTGAAGTCTTGTCTGTCTTCTATCTGGGAACATCTGCCAGCTATTAGTGACCGACTGAAATGGGATTCTACCCCAAAACTGCCTCCTTAACAGGAGATGAGCCATATGACAGGAAAGCCTGTGTCCTTCCTCCGTGGGTTTTGAGTGAGAGAGGGTGCAGCTGTGGCGCACAGAGGTGCAGGGCGACTGGGTGTGGAAACTTGTTGCGTGAGCATTCCACACAGTGCTGAGTGTGGGTCACACCAGTGCAGCACAACCCCAATTGCCAGAGCAGCTTGGGCTGAAGGGTAGGCGGATACAGGCTCTTGTGTGCCTCAAAATCTGTGGCTTTGCTGACCATATTTTTAATGGAATTTGTTGTTACATTTAATTCTGTTTCATTTGTCTGACATCACAGTGTGGTTTGTCCCTTTTTATTGCTAGTGATCTAACTAGAAGGAAATTCATATTGTAATGTGTATTTTAGTGACAACTTCTGTAGCATTCCTTATGGGAGTCCCCAGTGTCTTAGTTCTTAAATTTGTGCACACCTGCTTTCTTTCAAGATTGGGTTTTACTTTAAAATTGCACTGGAGAAACTGAGAACAAAGCTTCATCCTTTGATTCAAAACTGAATGTGGACTGGTTTTATCTGGCAGTTTAGTGTGTCTTTAAAATCCCACCTCCTTGGGAGAACCAGCAGTGGAGGTATTTCTTGTAGCACAAATGACTTCAGTTTGAGATGAGTTGGTCCAGTAGCTCCCCCTCAGCATCTGTTTGCCTCTTCTCACTCTGGGAGTTTTCTCAGGTTTGTAAGCTTCTGGTACAGCTTGTCGTCTCAATTTCTGCAGTGCCCTGCATGTCTAAATAATAGATGCTGAAAGTGAAATGAAAACGTCCAAATGAAGAGTCAGTTTTGCAAATGATGCAGAGCTACTGTGAAGAGCTGTCAGGAAGGGGCATCTGATTGTGCTTTTAGTTGCTAAAACATTAGTTATTAACTGAGGAGAGTTGCAGATTTTCTTGTGGTGTCAGCACCTGTTGAAGTGGTAGGTCATGGAGAAGGAGGGTTTTTTCCTAGTCATTTAGCTAATGGAATTGACTAATGGGCCAAAGGAGGTGTTTCAGGCGTCATTGCTTGTACTGTTCATCCATCCAAATTCTTCTCTGCACTTTAGAAAGGGAAGAAACATAGTACTTGGAAAGTGGCTTGAAAGCTTGTGTGTATGTATGTGCACAAATATGAATTTTATCTAAAATTTTGGTTGCTTGTGTCAAGATGACAAGTGTTAAGTTAATGACTAGGTTTTCATGTCATAATGATCAGGAGAAGTTCATGTGGAATTGCAACAAGAAATAGCAATGAACTACTTCCAAAAAGTTTTGATTCCAGCTAACTTCTTAAAGATGCAGTAAGTGTAGTTTACCGATGACTTGAAATGCCAGCTGTAATTTTTTTACAGAATTTGAGAAGTCTTTTGTTTGAACTATCTAAAAATATATCTAAAAATCACATTATATTTTTATAAACCTTACATATATAACCATATTTCACAAGCCTTTATGAAATAAAAAAAATGAACATTATTAAATAAGTTCATCTTGACTAGAGATTGAGATTTATGATGAGGTTTATAATGTGTTTGAGTCTAGTGGGAAATGATTCATTTTAAGTATCTTAATAGTATCTGCTTGCATGGTTGAATAATTGGCGGTGCTGTAAAAAGGCATTTAGGCATCTCAAGGGAAACCACTTAAGCTTGTCAACTCTGACACTCCACAGTTGTCTCTTGCTCCCATTATAGAGGCTATATATTGAGGGAAAATAACATGCAAATTATATGACTGTTCCCAGCTGTCAAAAGACTGGTACCTGAAGAGAAATAAATACATGTCAGGAACGAACAATTGGCATAATTGATTTTTTTTTTTTTTCAGTTTATATGTTTTATGCAGACTACTCCTAGCACTGTTGTATTCTGAATTATACTCGTAAGGTCTATCTAGCATGTTCTCCAATTCTGAATGCTGCCCATGTATTTTACTCTGGGAAACTGTATCTGCAATCATGACAGCAATGTTGAGACTTGTGGTTAAATCTGAATAGTGATTCAGGCCATGTTTATCTTTTCACTTTGCCAAAGGTTCCCTGGCAAGCTCCAGATAGCAGAAAGATGTATGTGGTGATAGTCACTTTTTCACCATTAAGGGTGTACTTGTTCATGATGAGGAAAAAAAGGAAATAGCTTGTAAGATGCTGTAGTGAATATAGGAAATGCTTTCTGAGCTTTGATAGTAATGAAGAAAAATTTGTCATTCAGGAGGGGTGGCAAGAGCATCTGATCTCTCTTTCGGGCTGCCACAGACTCTGGGCTCTGAACCCTGTATTAAGCCCAATGACTAGTTTGGCTAAAGCATAACTTAGAAGGCGGCATCCTGTTGGACTTAAAACGCTCCCACCGGCTTCGCTTGTCAGTTAATGCCAATTTTTTGTGTCTTTCTGAGCTCAAAAATGTGTTACTGATTTCTAATTAGAGCTGTACTGAGGAAGGACAGCTGACAATTAAACATGAATCACGAATGTGTGTTTTCAATGTCCCTTTAATTCTTTAGAGATGTGAGCAGACTGAAGACAGAGGAGTCTGACAAGATCAGTTGGAACTTAATTGTGGATAAGCATTGTCAAACTGAGTCTGGTCTTTTTAAAAGCCAAACTACTGTTCACATACTTTTCTGATGTATGGGCTCCCTATTGCACACAGGAGCCAAAACTAGACCCAGATTGGAGGTTGTAACTGCCTTTCCCTAAAACAAGGCACCTCCAGAAAATGTTCTGGAGAAGGTGATGTTGGGAGGGTGTTGGGCACTGGGGTTGTCCCAGCCTGCTTTGGGGCTCAGGGATGGTGCCCCTGTCCCGTTCCTCACACAGAGATGTCTGTGCTGACCTGGAGCACTGGGATGTTGCTGTGTGACACGCAGAGCTCAGGAGGAAGTAGTGTCAGTGAGAGAAGTCTCCTACATGCATAATATGTCTGGTTTTCCATCTGTGTGTGCCGTGAGCTGTAGGCATCTTTTTGTGGTGTTTGGAGGTGGTTGGTGACCAGGAGGGCAGTGGGGGCACGTCACTGGGTTTCTTGGACAAATGTCTGTGACACCACACTTCATGGGATGGATTGCTGGTCTGCTCTGGTGATATATTAGGCCTGTTTCATCATGTGCTAGAGCTCTGGAGTAGATTATGTCCTTCCTGCCTGTAGATTCCTTAAGGTGTTGGTTGCAGAAATCCAGAAGGATTTACTGTTGAGTTCTTCAGTGCCTAAAGGTAGCCTTTCCTCATCCCAAGGACCTTAGTTTTTCTTACTGGTCTACCATCTTCTGGGCCCAAAGGGTCCAGTGCACTTATATGAAGCAGTAGTGCCCTGGCAGGAGTGGGTTGCACTGCTGCTAAGGTTTCAGTGAAGATGGAGATAGTCAAAATGTTGGTTATTGGACAAGACACTAGCCCTAGTGAGGCTGCCTTGGGTTGAGAGGTTCTGTACCAGAGGTTTTTATCAACTGCAAGGTACCCGTACCTCTAAGACTGATGAGGGCTAATCAATCCCATATCTTGTATGGGTCTGTAATTAGTGAACATTGACTTTTAAACCCTAACTCCCTGGACTTTTTTCTCCTGAATACTTCAAGTAGTATTCCTAAGTTTAGCTGCAGATAGGGTTGCTACCCACACAAATGATCAATCCTTCTCTTGGTCTCATTGAGCTGATAGCCTTTATGGCTGCTGTGCACTGACAATGAGGACTGTGCACACATTTCAGTCTCCTAATTGTATAGCTTGATCAACACTTCTTGACATAGGGACAAACTGATTTAGCTTTTGTGCACCTTTCAATTTTTTACATAATCCACCAGCCCCCTCCAAATAATGTCTTGTTTGGTCTGTTAAAAATGGAACTGTTTTATTGAGGCCTCTTTCATGATTTATAACTATTTCCGATCCCTTCCCAATTCTGCAGTGTCATTATTAAGGGGGAGGATGCTGCCCAGATTGACTCAGATAATTTTGCACCACAAATTGCCAAGTGGTGCCAGAAATGTTTCTGTTTTATTCAGTACCCGTACCAATCTCTGCACCTCCTGGCTCTTTCCTGTTGACTGCAGCTACCTGTGCCACAGGGAGTAAACCTGTGCCTGGCTGAAAGCTTTGAGCTCTTCTGCACTTTTGCTGCCACCTTCTTTCTGTTGGTGCTGATATTTATGTGGCTGTGGGACAAAACAGATTGGAACACTGATCTGGCTGGAAACAGACGTGCTAAAATACCTCCCTCCCTCCCCCCAGCCCCGGCTATTTGATGTGTGCACAGTGTCCCACGGGCTGTGCCAACATAGCATGAGAGGGTGGGAAGCCTCAGCGGTAGTACAGGGATGTGTCAGAAATTAATAGGCATGAAATCACGGTACTGTGATTGCCTCGGAGCCTGTGAGCAGTTGGAAATCCATGTGATGTGTTTTAAACTTTGGTCTATTAGAACCTTTTTGGCAGATGATGATCAGAAGCACTGATCATCAAAACCCTGCATTGTGGGTGGGACTGGGAGAGCTTCTTACCTTGCATTTTCTACTCATCATTCCACCAGCCTGCAACCTGTTAGTCTCAAAAATGAAGAGTTAAGTTTAAAACAATTATCTCCTCCGAGCGATTCTGATCCTTTTTTTTTTTTTTTTTTTAACCTCAACTGTTTTCCCGCTTAACGGCTGGAAGTCTTCCCTGAAGTGAGACAATGTCAGAGGTTGAATGTGTTTGTTTAGGTGCATAAACATGGCTGTGCATGGTGGGGCTTCCATCACAGTGTTTTCATTCACTTCATGAGCTGTTAAATGAGAAAAGGATGGTGCTCATTCCTGAGCTGTTTTGGAACAGCTGTGTCAAAAAGCCCCCAAGGACCCCAAGACAATAGTGAACTCTCTGCAAACGATGCTCTTTTCATCCGTCTCAGCACATGGTGATGCAGAGGATCTCTGAGAGTTATACCGAACTAATCTAGTTTGGACAGTGAAAGAAAGATACATACGTGAGTGTTTTATGTGGCTGTTCAGTATTTCCCCAGAGGGAATTTGCCACGGGGTGCAGTGATTGGGGAAAGTAACACTTGGATTCAGACTAGGGAGCCTTTCTCTCTATTTATGTAGGCACTTTTGAGTGTTTTAAAATTAGAATATGAGAAGTAACAAAGGACAGTCAAGATATTGATCGTGAGACAAAAGCATGGGCACTTGACTCGTTCATAGTTACTAAATGAAAAAATATTGCAGAATTTTTCTCCCAATTTCCAGACTTCCAACAGAAGAGAAACCAGAATGAAAGAGTTGATAGGTCTTCTCTGTTTTGCAGCTTGGCAAACTCAGTTTAAGGTTGTGGGTATTTTCTCACCAGTGCTTTGTTATTAACCCCCCTGTTAGTAGACAGGTTGTAGTGTTTTAATTCTTCAGTATCCTTTGCAGTGTTAGTAGACTGATACATTAGGACATAATCTACTTCCCACTGCAATTCAGGTTTTGGAGGGCTGCAGTAGAGCAGAGCCTTGTTTATTTTTCCCCAGAGTGTATCTACCTCAATAGACACAGCAAAATACCTGCTAAGAGAAGATGATTAGTTTAGCTGAATCTTTCTTCAGAGTTGAAACTGGTGTTTCTATCAGGGGTCAGTCCTACTGTGGGGGGGTATGTTTGTTTGGTTGGTTGGTTGGTTTGTTTTCAAGCAGAGTGCTTCAGTGGATAATGACTCAAATGTTGGAATCTGACTTTTCACTCCAATTAGCCACAGATACACCCAGATGTGTCTGCCATTCTGCAATAGATAACTTCAGTGTGCATTGTTTACATTTCAGATACCAAACCAGGGTGAAAATCAGGCTGTTCATTCACTGCAACCTGTCATGTAGCTGAGTGTGAGTGCACATCCCTTCAGGCTCCATTAGCATGAGTTAACTTTGTAATTGGGTTTCTGGGGCAAACAGGGACAGGAAGCAGAAGTAATTTGGCAGACCAGGCTTAGCTTTTTTGTTCTGTGTGGTGTAAGTGCACAAGAGAGCAGAAGTAAAATATGGGTGCAGAATGGCTGGAGAGATCCTAACAAAGCAGAGGACAGTTGTCAAAACTTCATCTGGATGTTGTGGAATATCATGCAGCTTTACCAAGGTGGGATTTTATAGCTATATTGAAGCAGAATTTCTATAGCCTCCTGTGATTTTCAGAGCCCTTCTCTTGCTGCTCTGTATTTTTCAGCTTTCTCTCTGTCTGGCAGTAGCATCTTGTCTTGTAGAGTCTAGCAACAGGAAGTGAGCTTGCTGAATGAAAAGCACTTGTCACTACTCAGTTTTCAAACTGCTTCACAATGAAGTTAATAGAAATGTAAGTTTTCAAGTTGCTCTAGACTCTGTTCATAATACCTAGTGTTGCACAAACAAACCAAAAAGGAGAGAAGGGGACAAAATCCAAATCAAACTGTAAAATGTTAGGGTTCCTGAGCAGGGGAGACAGGTTTGGGTTTTTTCCTTCCATTTTTTAAGGCATTGAAAGTCATCTGGCTCTTTTCAGGTGTTCGGTCTGGATTTACATGAAAGAATTAATTAGAATTAAGCTGCTTTATGGTATTTTTTTTTAAAACCCCACTTCACATTTTTCAATTAATAACTTCACTTTTAAAACAATAGTCTTTTCCCCAGACTAATCTTAAGACTTAGAAAATGCAATACAAAAGGGGATTTTTAGCTTAAGTTCCATTCCTTCCTGATATGTGAGGCTGAACTTGTTCTTAAACTTTCAAGTTGCTGCTTTTGTTTTTTTTTCCTGAATATAAGCTCTTGCAAGATTTTTTTCCCTCAGATGAGTACCAGTCTTGCTCTGGCATCATTGACCATTTTTCTCAAATGATGTTTTAACAGCAGCCTACTCAGATTTTTATGCTTCCTGTGCATGACAAGTTGGTAACATTTGAAGATGAGATATAATCACCTGCAAGACTAAGATGGAATCTCTCTGAATCAAAGAGGTGATGGAAATGATGTAGGCATGATTAGTTGCAGTTTATGTATCTTGTCAGCATCCTTTAACTGGGCTGACAAACTTGATGTATGCTTCTTGCTTTGTTCTTGTGGTGTTATGGGCTGCTTTACCCATGGGTTTTTTTTCGAGTAGACAAGGGTTCTGATGTGTGTGTAGTGGAAGTTGCCTTGGTCCTGATCCCATCTGTGATTTAGCACTGAGTCCTTGTCTCCTTTGTGTTTTTCTTGCAGTTTCTCATCCCATCACTGCTGCTGCTTGTGTCCACTGTCATGATTTTAAGCAATGTTGCAGGATCACATCAACAAAAATACTAGTGGCTGCCGGGAGCCTTCTCACTGAGGAAATTTAAGGAAAACAAACCCTTCTTTGTATCCGTGCACACATCATGACTGTCACGAGTTATGCGGTAGGCGTGCTAAGGAGATGCAGTCGGTGCTCACTCTGGCGAGACCCGGCAGTGGGAGATGCCCCTCCTGGGAAGCTGCTGCTCCAGCCAGATAGGCAGTGCTCAGTCACTGAGTGGCTGGACTGGGACGCGGGGATCAAGAAAATATGGTCGAAATAAAATGGAGGTCTTCAAGAAGCTTAAAAATAAGTGGTCGACAGAATATTGTTCACATTGTAAGGGATTGTTGGTTTTGGCTGAAGCAGACTTGAGAGGGTTTCAGGGCTGTTACCTGTTGCAACTCCATCTTTCGTTAGCCTGGGGGAGAGAAGGTTTGTGCTTGTACAGCTGAGTATTAAATCTCTGGCTTAGGATGTGTTAAGTGCATATGTTTATTAGTCTAAAAGCAGGTATATTTTTCATGCCAGCAACTAGCCCAAAAGCAGGAGGGCCTGCAGTTTGTTTTAGCTGGTAGAATTAATGACAGGTTTATTGCAAAGCTGCATGTGGAGTTTTGTTTCCACAAGCATAGGGTGACCGGGACAGGAAGGGACCCTTGTTGGTTCGCAGCCTGCAGCTGAGCCTTTTGACCCATCCACAGATTTTCCCCTCTGCCCCCCTGCAAAAGGAGCCCTGCATCTCTGCAGCAACCCCAGCTGCCTCTTGGTCTTCTTGTGTTACTCCCCTGGTACCCCCTCCCATCCCTCTCTCCCGGGTAGCAAGGCCCCCTGGCCCCCAGTCCGCATTGCTCACATTCCCGAGCTCTGCGTGCACACAGTGGGGTGAGGGAGGCGGCTAAGCTGGTCCTCTGCTCTGGCTAGGAAACCACTGTTGTGAAAGCAGCCTGCCTGCTCCTGTCCTCCCTTTATATCCATCAGAGCCCCCCTGCCCACATAGCTCACATTCCTGAGCCGCATTTCGTTTGGGGTGGTGTTTTGCTTTGGAGGCTGTTACTGCTCGGTAAAAAAGTTTCCTTGTAGCTATATCTTCATGGCAGAGCAGCGATTTATGTCCCCCAGTGTAACACATTAGGTCGCTGTTCTGGGTGGTTCTCTTTGGTGACTGCAAGTGAGTGAGATGGCAGATGGATGCAGCCGTGAGGACAGTGTGCAGTCAGGAGCCAGAGGGTTGGCTGTGCTTGGGCTGAAGGACAATGTTGGGGTCCTGGAGGAGACTCCATTGGAGCTGGTGTCTGTGACTATTATGTAGGGAGGAAGTTTCATTGTCATTTCAGTTAAAAAGACTTTTCCTCCCCACCTCTTCCTCCAAGCAACTTGATAATTTGCATCACAAAAGTGAGCCAGGGTTGTCTTCTTACTATGTTTCAGAAAATAACAATTCTCTTCAACTCTGAGTGAAAATGAGATGATTTATGGGTTTCTTTATGCATACTGGTGCATTCAAGTGCAACTGTTAATTGAACTGTCTAATATTCTTTTACCACAGTGTCCAGTTACAGCTATTCTTGCATTAGTGCTGAGAGAGTCTCGTTGCAAGGAGGAGGACTGTCTGGCCTGTGATACTGGTGTTGCCCTGTAGAAGAACCAGCTGGATATGTAAGGCACTTTCCTGCACATCCAGTCTTCAGAAACAGTGGGCTGTTTCCAAGTGTCTTACTAGTGCTAAGCCAGAGATTCTTTGAGCAAATAAAAAATAGCAGTAATGTATTTATACACAGCTAGGAGCACTAACAATTTTCTGTCAGCAAACAGCCATTTTGTATCTATATTAAAGCTTAGTCAAACAGACTTTGTTGGAGCTGGAGCATCTCATGGCTTTGATGTCAGTGCAGAAGTTGTCAAGCCACAAAGCTGCCCTGGCATTCCTGCATAAAGTTGCTGTAAATAGGTGTGTGACCAGTGTATATGTACCATAGGTCAGAAGCAGTAGTTACTCCATATGTGCTTTTTCTCTCTCCTTTGTATTAATCTCTGGACCTTTGTCTAAAACCCAGAGTCTTACAGAGACTGCAGGAGGGGCCAGAGTAAGGGATGGAGTCTGTATTCTGTATTGCCTCAAGATCCATGTCTGTACTGTGTTGCAAAATTGTCACGTTCAATGCTCTTGCTCTGAATGGAAAGCCTTTTGTGGCTGGCTAAACTTTGGAAAAGCATTGGGCTCAAGGAGGAACATTTTCCTTCTTTTGTCAAGTAAAATCTTCCCTTGGACTGATGCTTGAATATTTAGGTTGGACTGTGTTTGGTCTGTCAAAATCCAGCTATTTTTTTGCCAAAACTGAGGTAAGTTCCAGATAGAACTTCACATGTGTTCTCTCTCAATGAATTACTCACATAAAAGCACTTGCTAAACCATGTCTAGACTACAAAGACCTGGATTTGACTGAATCTAATTAAAGCAATGGTGGCTTTCAGGTACAGATTTAAGTGCAGTATGTTATCCTGGCTTTTGCTAGAAAGAGGCTGACCATGGCTGAGGTGGTTTTGACTTGCATACAGAGGTAAATTCAAGTCAGATACCTGAAATGATACTTCTCCCCATCTGCCACACAGAGAACATCATCTGCCCAGAGCAGGATGGCTGAGCAGCTCATGGCAATGCGGGTTTCAGCACAGCCTCCTCAGAAAAACTGAAATCAGCTTCCTGCTGGTTTTGGAGAATTATTAGAACAATTCTGAGAGTTACCAGGAAGTTTCTGACTGCATTGCAGACATATGAAGAGGCTGAAAATACCCCTGCTAGAAATACTGGTTTTGATACCGGAGGTTAAACATGCTCAATGCACAGCTCTAACTAGTCCGTGCTGGCCAGCCACCCTCATGACTAAGCTTGTGAGTTCACTGCCCATCTGTGCCCATTGCCTCATCTTAAGTCAGGTTGATTACCAGCTGCTTATTGATTAAGAGGGATTAGGGGAGTCCTGGATGTCTAACACAGCTGGTTTCTCCCATCTCTGGATAAGTCACTGGAGTGGTGTTGCCCATGGGTCCCTCCCTGGAGATGTTCAGGGTAAGTTTTACTGCAGTACAAAAAAGCAAAATGTAACTCCTGGCTTCTGGTAGTTTTACCTCGTGGCCTTGAACGTTTGCCCAGACATGTCTGTGAAGCATCTTGGCTGTTCTCATGCTTTTGCTATTCCTCTGTCTCAGCTCTCCGGACTCCTTTTATTTCCTGTAACTTTTCTATCTAGTGCACACTTTGTTCACTGCCCATCAAGTCATGCCTGCTCCTCCTCTTTCACCCTGTCCCTGAATGCTTGCTCTGTTCAATCAAAGTCTCTAAGACAATACAGAGAAGGGGGGGTCACCAAGAAGAAAATGGAAGAAATAAAAGGGAGAAGTGAAAGAGCTGTCTCTGACAGAATTCAGGCTCCTCTGTCTAATCTGACAAGTATAACTTTTTCTTGAGAAACTGTCCTTTGCTTCACATTTTCAGCCTGTCATCAAATTTCTGCTAGTTTTGAACTTTGTCTCAGGGGGCTGTTGCAGGAGCAGGAGTAATGAGCCAGTAGTGCAGTTCCTTTTCTCCTCATTGGAATTGAGGGGGGCAAAAAAAGGACACAGCTGCCTCTCACTATAACACAGCAGCAATGGGCAACTGCCATGACTTTTTAGGCTGTTGCAGTCTTACAAAATGTTCTAGTTTGGAAATGGAAAAAGAAGATATACTGGCCTATTCTTGGTACCAAGTTCAAGGCTCAGCATTGCAAAGAAAGTTTGCGTAGCTAATAAAGGGTATACATACTACTTTTTGGCAGTGTGCAGAGAGAACTTTTTCTGGCAAGGAATGTTAGCGTGACCTTGTCTTGCCCCTGAGTTTCTGAGAACTTGCACTTTTGTTATCATCTCAGCAGAATACAACCTGGGATAAACCATGTAGTGGCCAGGGGTCACAGCAGAAATGCTTAAAGTGCCATGGTTGCTTTAGTGAGTACTCTTGTTTGCAGCTGGGTAGTGGGGGCTGTGGACTAGCCCCCTCACTGCCCTCTCCTCTGGCCATGGACCAGCTGTGCCTGTGGCACAAAGCATGTGCTTGCTCTTTTAAGCTCTTCCTTCTTTCTGCAGCAATCTGGTGTTTTCTTAGCTGTGAACACTCTTCTAGCCTGATTTATGTATGATTTTTTTGAACGGGTCTCTTGATTTCCTTTCACTGTTAACATACTAATTCACAGCTGGCTGTTACAGGACCGCATATGTTCTGGGTCAGGAATAGCCCCAATTTGTGTTGGGACTACTCCTGTATGAATTATTATTTGCTACTGTGGAAAGAAGGCTGTCGTACTGCATGATTGATTTGCAGTTCATCTCGGATGGCCCGATCAGGACTGAAGTTGGATGGTGCTGATGGATGAGGTAATTAGTGCTGACGTTGAAGATGGAGTTACAGGCAAAGAGGCTCCTAGTTAACTTTCTTACCATGAAAAAAGGGGTAGTGTTTGTCCTCCTATACTGGCATGCTGAGCTTTTCTCTGATCTGAGAAGTCTCCACTAGCCTCATCCATTTCCTTGATCCGTACTTGAAAACTTCATTTTACATCATGATCTGATATATATATATATATATATATTTTTTTTTTTTTTTTTAGTTTTGGTTTTTTTTTTCAGATTGAAGAAAACCCTCCTTACTTTTGTCTTTCTGTGTATTGGAAGCGACAGAAACTGCATCAGAGCCTGGTTGGGGTTTTTTTAAAGTGAGTTTGTATTCCCTAAGGCTCTGGCATTTATCAGCCCTTATTCATGATGGAAGTTGCAGGTCATTGAGATATTTTAACTCCTGACCTAATAGCATGTGAGTGTTTCCTCTGCTGTTGCCCAGTTTGCTCAATTCCCTGTTTGGTCAGCAGCTGGGGAGCCGCTGGGAGCTCGGCTGGCTTTGGCTCCAGGTCGCTCACAGAGCTGGCATTAGCCTCGTCCGCCGGCCAGTGTGACTGCCGGGCTGAGCAGCAGGCTCAAAGTTGAAGTGCTGTCGGTGCTCTCAGCCCAGGGGCAGAGCTGGACGGCACAGTCTGTCAGGTTTGTGGGGGAGAAGGGCTCACGCTGTGCAAGCCAAGTCGGCTGAGCCTGCGGTGGAAGCTGCCTGCTGCAGAGCGCTGCGGTCCTCGTACCTGTTGCCTTACGTTTGCTGAAGTATAATTGTAAACAGCCGCTTCCCGCTTTCTGTGTAGGTCTTTCCTTGGTGTGCCTTTTAACCCGGATTTTTCCTTCAGCTTGCCAGTTACTTATAGCTCCTAATTCCGGTTTAATGACTTTTTTGTGTCTGGGGATTGTACTTTATTTGCATCACAACAGAGCCCTGTGAAAGGCTTGGAGTAATGTCAGCTCTGGATCTGGTGTTGGGCAGTTCAAAGTGCCAGGCATGAGTTTGATCAAGTTGGTCCCTTTGTGCTGCGAAGTTTGAAGATACTGATCTGGCTGGGAGTAGGCAGGTGGCAGGTCAAGCAGCACATCTGAGAGTTGCCTGCCGAGAAAACTTGTTTTAATGAGAAAGAATAGAAACGTAACAAGTCTGTCACAAGGAGAAGTTTCAGGAGTTCAGTTTTATGACATGTCTAGTAAAAATAAGTTAATAAACACCAAGGCATCAAGAGCATCTCAAGGGTTAGTCAGTCTCTTCTTTTTTATTTTGTGTATTATGGCCTGTTGATTTAATGAGATGGTGGAACCAATTTCTCAAAGTCTGGTGATAAAACACATCAGTTAAAATGAGGCTGAAGCTTGGAAGAAATTATTTCGTTTTGTGGACTGTTTCTTTCAGCACCTTGGATTAATAATGTTTGTGTTTTCTTGGTGGTTTTTTTAATTAAGTGTTCATCATACCAGAACTATGTAGCAAAATATGCTTCTAATCTGTGTCCCCCCAAGCTGCATTTCTTTTTAATTGCCAAATGCTCTGTCTGCCAGTAGAAGCACGGGTAAATATTAATAACTGAGAGACTTACCTGATGAAGAATGTTGCAAGAAGTGTGCTAGCATCAGGACTTCTTTTTATGGTTACGAGTAACTGTGAATGCTTCGTTTTAGTAGGAAAAAAGGAGATTACTACTAGACCTCAGCTCTGCCTTCCCTTTTCCCAGCTGCTGTCTCAGATCTTTGTTAAGCTCATTTTTTGTTTTCCTCTCACTCAGCTCAGGCCCAGAGGTTTCAAATGGGTCATTGCAGTTGGAAATTTGTCAGTTTCTAAGCATCCTTTGGAGAGCAAAGCAAAAAAAAAAAAAAAAACCAAAAAAATCTCCTCTAACACATAACACCCCCAGCTGTAGTACATCCAACAAGTTTTGCAACACTTCAGACACTGCCAACGTGCCCTGCAGTTGCTTGCTTTCCTTTTGGTAAATTTTCATGGATCCCTGTTCCATTTGCTTGCTTTAGATAGGTAGCAAGAGAAGGAATTGCCTTTCCAGAAGGAACTTCCTGCATGCTGTGAATGCAAATAGACCATTTGCTCCCCTCCCACCACCTAAATCTTTTCTGCCGGGCTTTGTGGGATTTAGTGCCAGCTCACAACACAAGTGTGACAGCTGGTTGGTGTCCAAAGTCCTTTTTGTTGTTTCAACTTTAATCAGGAAATGATTTGTCAGAGGATCAAAGCACTCTCGGGTGAATTAATTTTTTTGCCAAACTGTGGGTTTGATGCATATGCAAATATTGTCTGATATTTATTGGGACTGAGTGGTCCTGGCACAGGAGTGGTTTTTGGCTATAACGCGAACAGTACTGGGGTTGACACTGCTAATTTTACAGAGCAGCCTGCATGGACTGTTAAAGATCACATTTGGAAATTAGATCAGGTGTGCCAGTAAGTTGCATGCAGGTGGCAAAAGGTCTCTTAGCTCATCTCTTGATATAATTCTGAAAGCAGCAAACAAGCTTCCACTGTTGACAGTGACATCTCTCTTTGCCTCCTCTCTGCCTCTGTTTCTGAAAGACAGTTGCATGTCACTTGGCACTGCCTTGGCCTTTGGAGGCTTTGTGACACTACGGAGATGTGACTTCACGTGTGCACTGCTTTCAGGGCTTCTGGGAATTGCAGGGTTTACGGGTGCTCATTGTGCTGTGTGAAAATGCAGTAAAGTAAGACCCCCTGGGCAGGACTGTGCAGCGTTCACAGCTTGTGCGTCTGTGTGTTTGCAAATATTTTACTGAAAATTTTAATGAAAATGAAAGTGGGAGTAGAGTGAGAGAAGGGGTGAGATGCTGTGCCTGGGATTCCTTTGTTCCCTGGAACAGAGGTAGGGTGCTGTTCTTGGGACGGGTGTGTGCATGCCTGTACAGGGGCCAGTGCTGGTGGGAGAAGCTTGAGCTGCAGGCACAGATGGAGGTGGTCTTCAGCTAGGGAATGTGTTCTGTGAGGAAATAAAGCTGAGTAAGGTTGTGTTGATGCCTGAGGAGAAGGTGGGAGGGGCGAGGTCAGGGTGCAAGGCAGTGAGGTAGTGGCTGGGTAACATCACTTTTTAGAAGCTGTTATAAGAAAGCTTCTTTGAGAGGTGATTCCTTTTGTCCATGAGAACACATAACTGTGTATGATTATTCGAGACAGCAGTCCCATTATGAAGGATGGACACCTTCTCTTCAATATTTATGAACAGGTTGGGTTTTTTCCTATAAAAATTTTATTTGAGAGAAATATACCCAAAACTGAAGTACGTGGGTTTTCCCTGCTCTCTGATTTGAACTACCATGTTTTTCAGTCACCCTAAAGTAACTCCCCACCCTGTATGTGCACACACACCCTCTCTGGGCAGGAAGGCCAGGCCCTGCTCTCCAGAAACAAATGGGTGATACATTGCGTGGTGGCTCAGCTGCCAGGATCTATCAGGTATCTGGAGATACCTGACCTGACACCTCTTCTTGACTCCATATGGAAGAAAAGGAAAGGAAGGCATGGAAGTCTGGGCTGGCAACCCTATTCTGCTGCCTGCAGGGCCTTTGGGGATGTGAAAGGCTTGTGCTGCAGCACTGTGTAGCTTGAAGGTGGGGAGTCTGTACTCTGGAGAGGGGGAGAAGAAAATTGGTGTTACATGGTGAACTCTGGGCTATTGAGTTAGTATTTGTCTGGTACACCTGAGGGCAAAATGGAAAGAAGTGCGTGGTGTCAGGATGCCTGATGGATGTGAGGAGAGTTGGACTGAGGCACACAGAAAAGACTTTAAGTGAGATGTTAATCAGTAACAAGCTGAGTCATCTTGAAACAGCTTGCAATGCCAAGTAGAGATGTACACAGCATGAAAGGAAGGAATGTGCACAAGTGTGTTTATTCCAAGTAGGGAAGGACTCGCCCTCATTCTCACACTCAAAACCGGCATTTTATTGCTTTTGAGAAGAAGTAACAATGTAGTAGGAAATGTGTCCCTATGCTTTTTGTTCTCTGTAATGTTCTTCAGGTGGAATAGCCTTGGTGTGAAATGCCTGGTAATCAACCAGAGGGCAGCTGCTTACCCAGCCTGGGTTCTGGACATCAGCGTTCTTGATCCAGCTTGCTGCATCTGCAGGGTCTTCTAGCTGACCTTTTCCTGGTTTCTTGTCCAAAGAAGGGCTTCAAGCTAGTCAGTTCCTCAGAGAGGAGCTTGAAGAGAGGGACTCACTAACCTAGAATGATGTATCCTATAGTGAAGGTCTCTGCTTTAAAAAGAAGAAAGCAAAACAAATAGTATTCCTGTTGTTTGTCCAGCACAAAGTCTGGTTTGTTTTAAGAAAGTATCTGGTCCTTGACTTTTTCATTTTTTTACTGTTGGCTCTGAATTGTTCACCTGAGACTGAGCTGCAGGTGTCTTCAGGTTCAGACAAAGTAGAACACCCTTGCTTCTCAGATTTCAATGAAATTTGTGTGCCGTGGTAAGGCCAGAAGCTATAATAATTTTTTTTTTTTCAGGGGAGAAGAGGTGGCTGAAATTGCTCTGTGGGTGGGTAGAAAGAAAAGGATGGGGACAAAGGGATGAAAAATTCGTGTGAGAAAACACAGCTGGCAAGGCTGCACATCTCCTGTGCATTGAGCTCTGTGTATCTAGAGGGTGATAACCAAAAGAAAACAAAATAATTTCCATTGCCTGTGTTTGTCCAGTTGGCCTGTTGCCCACTTGTACTCATGCAGTTGTGAAGATGTGGTCTTGGTGCCCCTGCTTTACTCTTGGTAAAGAAAAGATGGAGAGAAGTAGTGCTGGGAGCTACTGATGTAGCTGGGAAAAAGCAATGAGATTAGAGCTACTTTGGGTGTGGCACAAGTTTATAACTTGTCCTTCCTCATGAAAAAAAAAACACCCCAAAATGTGAATGTAAATAACTCCATGGTTTTTGTCCTAGCTAAAATGAGGGACATCTCAGTCATAAATTGAATGAAAAGGATAAACGTATGTTGGATTATTGAGTCTTTGTTCACGCAGGTGGATTTTTTCTTTGCATTTTAATGATTGTGGTGTTGCTTTGCCACTCCAAAATATCACAGCTGAGTGAAGATGTTTCAGAAGATACTTCTGGATGTGTCTGTCTAATGACAGCCTGGAGTTTTGACTTTTGCTGTTGGGATTTCCGTTATTTGTATTGTGATAGTACTATCAGAGCAGTCTTAGTAGGCAAACCGTTGCTGCTCACAGAATACTTGAGATCCATAGGGTGAAAAGTGTGCTGAACTCTTTCTGTGGAGCGTTTTTCCATTGTTTCTTCTGCCTGACTCATCTCTTGTGTTAGTGCTATATCCAAGCAGCTTTTTTTAGCCTTTGATCCAAGATAACTGACACTTAAGACAACAGAGTCTTGCTTCCTTGGTTTTAAAGTGCTTTAGCTACCCATGTCTTAAACTGGCATGTCACTTGCAACTGCATTTTGGTCCTGCCCTTACAGCAAGGCATCTCTACCCTGTTTCAACTTGTTCAGAAATAGTTTATTTCAGGGAAACTTGTTCAACTAAGAGATATGAGATCTCTTCTCATTATACTTTTAAAAGCATCTATGCCTTTGGCATGCTGACCTCCCACCAAACTCACTGTGCAGGGTAAATTGGTGCTCTGAAAATTAGTCAGGCAAGAGTGATGGTGCTTTACTATCATTTTTCTCGCTGCTGATAGAGAAAATCATGAGATGATTGTGTCTCTTTAATGGCATTTTTCAAAACAAATGAAGCCCGTTCTTAAAATGCTATCAAGTGCTTATTCCCAGATAAGCAGGTACTTTGCAGCTAGAAGCTTTGCAGTGCCTGGGTGAGGAGGAATTAATTAGCAACCTTCTTGCTAGATGGTGTCCTCTTTCACTGTTCTCAGATTGCAAAGGGTAAGAATGAGGAAAAAACCTGCCTGATTATCTCTTTTCATGGTTTGCTACTGGCCCACCTGAGACAGCTTATGCCAAGTTAAGTTAAAGTTTCCACCGGGAGCTGCTGGGCTGTTGCCATTCCCACCTTGCACACTCTGCCTGTCCATGCTGTCCTTCGGCTGGGGCAGTCCTTGTCGGTCACTGCTGAGAGGTGTTGGGGACGGAGGGCACGACTGCTGCCGTATGAAGGGCAAGAGTCAGCATTGTCACTGCAGGCTGCAGCTTTGCTTGTGCTCATGAAGTTTCACCAGGGATTTACTGTGGCTCAAGGGCTAAAAAACCCAGCACTTTCTCTAAACCCTCCGCCTCTCTGTTTACAGCAAGAAGTCGCCTTTCCCTTGGCTTCATTTTGTTCACTAAACATTGCTCTAAGAAAGCAAGTCTTTAATTACTGTTTTGATAAGCATGGATATTTGTTGAGAATAAAGCATGAAAGTAAATATGTCAACTTTTTTACACCTACATAGCAAAAATGAAAATTCTGCAACAACCTTTAGAAAAACAACTTTTCACTTATGGTTGTGGTAGAAGCTGTTTTATGGCAGCGTATCTTTGGGTGTATCTACATGTCCCCCCCTTTCTCTCCCTGAAACTTGTTGGTACTATTGTTGCAGGAGGGGTTTTGTGTATAGTGCAGCTATATTAGCACTGTAGCAGGGTACAGGCTACTACTCTTGACCCCTGGGGTTTCTGCGAAGGTCACAATGGAGGGGCTGGAATTCCTGCCTTAATTACATTGCAGCAGAATATCCATGCTGGTTTTCCCAAAAGATTAACAGAATGATACTGCACTGCTTTGAAATGTGATCTCAGAGCATCTAGCTCTCAGGACAGCTTCTTTCATGTTTAACATATGCATGGATTTTGTGTATTTTTAAATGACTAATTGCTACTCCTTAGAGTAAAATGTGAATGGTAGTTTATCACGCTGGTTGTCTGCTATTGCTTTTGTCTTTCTTACCAGCAGCCTTCAGTGCTCTCCTGTGGAGAAGCAGTGAAGAGAGACTTTGTTTCCCTGGTTTTGTGAGGGGAATATTTTGAGGTAGCTAAGCTGCACCTATTATGCAGTTGCTGCAATGTATGGTAAGGTACAGCTCTACGGATGTGAAAAATAAACACACAAATAATTTGTTCAGTGGTTAGGCTTGATAGACTGCAGAGATGCCTGCAGAATTGCAGCGAAACTGAGGGCACTGATGTTGCTGTTCTAGGACTTTGGGGGAAAGGATGCTAGAGAGAACTCTGTGCCTTTCCCTCCTTATATATAGCTTGGCTCCCAGAGCAAGTAGATTATTGGCTCCAATCCAGCTATGCTGTGAAACGTGGTATCAAAGTATCTGCTGTATTGTGAGCAACTGGTTTATCAGCTGTGGGCCCTGGTATGGTCAACACAGCAGGGACGTTTTGTAGGTGCCCTGTTTCATACAGTGTTTTCTCTATGCTCTTGGTCTGAGGCAGTGCCAGAGCACATCGGGATGAGTTGTCTTTGTCTTAACTTCTGTATGCTAACAGCACTTCCAAACTGGACTGCACCTCCAGGGAAAATATGAACATACCTGTTTTCACTGCTGCTTTACCCCAAAGAAGTTTAGTCTCCAATTATTCTGGAAATAGTCTCTCTCTTAATAATGATACAAGCCTCTTTCTTTCCTTCGTTCTCTCAGAACTTAAGTGCTGAGAAGGAAGACTGGAACAATTGTTTATGCACCTGAATTACCCCTCCTCCCTTTTGCCCCAAATCCTCATGTGCATACAGACAGGCTATAGATGATAACGTTTTTTTGGATGGAAGCCCACAGTAATACCTTTTTCTTTCTGTCACTGTTGATGAAAGTGTCATGAAGACACTCGCTGCAGGGCAGAGTGGGGAGGTGTTTGTATTTCTAGTGTGTACTCCAGATGTTTATGTAATGTGTCTAAGCTTGCTGTGGAATACAAAATATTTGTGAAAGGCCCCCAGGTCTATCCATGGATAAGCTATTTGTCCAGGTTTTCTGAACAAAGCAGGAGAAAGAGCTTAACTAAGAAGCCCTAATTAGCTCTGTGCTCTAGCAGCTCTTTCCCAGGAGAATGACTTGGGGAAGGTTGTTATCAAATCACTTCAAAATTGGAATCTTAAAACTATAATGTTGACTTTTCCCTTTATATGTATTTACTGGAATAGCAAATAATTAAACAGACTGGAGAAATTCCTGCTCTTAAACAGTGACAATTAAATGATTGCAACCAGTTTTTGATGCAAACTCAGGTCTTTGTTCTGTTTCCTCTCTTTACTACAAGCCACCTTTGACTTAAAGCATTTTCATTGCATACCTCAGACCTTTTGAATAGATATTTTAGGTAAGGCTTAAGATGGTTGCTCTGTCATCTTTTAATTCTTTTTTAGGTTATGTGGAAGAGGGAGAAAATCTTCAAAATAAAGCCGTCCATATTTTTCACACGTGTGTAAGAAAGTACGCAGGTTTAAACTCTGCATAAATAATTGTTTACAAAAACATATTTAAAACTTACCACAAAAATCTCCAGCAAGTTCTGGTTATAGGGTCAAAATAACTTGGCACTGACCGATTTTTGTATCTTGAGATTTCAAATACATGTGGAAAATATTGCCCTAAAGTTTTACTTTCTGTGTGGTTACCGTGGCGACTTATATCCCCTGACATCCACGGTTATCCTGCATTAAGGGAAAACACATTGTTGAAACTACAAATTCTGACTTAAAATATTGAGAGGTGTTTCACTATATGCCTTGCTGAGATTTCCAAAGTTTTGGAAGTATATAATGACAAGAGATGCAGGGAGCTGGGCTGCTTGAAAAACGAAACAGAAGAATGATTCTAGAATTATTCGTGTATCTTTGCTGGAACAGTGTTCCAGATGCATGCATTGTCCCTAATGCCTGGGGAATTAGCTGAAATAAATACCTTGTATTCCACATGAATTTGTGCCAAGCGCCAAGAATGGAATGGGCTGAGTCAAGAACGCTGGAAGTTCCATCGTAGCAAGGGGTTAGTCAAGTCACGTGTTGCCCGGAACAGCAACATGTAGATGTTGGTATCAAAATTAAATTCAGGGGCAACTGGGATCAGAACAGCTGTAGATACTGCTGCATCTCACTTGGTCAGGAGTGTAGCTACGTCTTGATTTTGAGGAATACAAGAACTTAGCTAGAGAAGACTGTTATTTGACGTGTGTGCAGTTATTCTCTCTTGTGAACGGCGTTTCCTCCTTCTTCAGAAGAAATTGCTTATTGTGTTGTTTTCTAGCCTTAAAAGTACTGATAGTTTTGTGTATTTCACAGCTCTAGCTGTGAATATTGGCTTGTAGTATTTCATTTTTTTTCTGGTTCTGCCACCCAAAACTTGAAAGGTGAATGCTGCTTTATGCTTGAAGGGAAGACAAGGCAGAGGGCACTCGGTATGCTTGGTGCGAAGGGCAAACTGCCATAAGCTTAGGCAGCTGAGATATGAGCTGCTGATGCCTCTGGAGTCAGGAACAAACATGGTCTCTTGTCTTCGAGCTTCATCTGCCTGTTTACCTTCCAGTGGGTTTTTATCCCAGCCAGCCATATGGATGGTCTGATTCTGCCCAAGGTCCTTGGGTTTGCTGAGGAGCAGGCACAGGTGTGTGAGACATCACCTTGCAGGAATGGGTGGATGATAAATGATGGGATGTGGCTGGTGCTACAGCAGGCATCCTCAGAAGTGCCACATGAATGAATGCAATGGGTTAGTGGGGTTGAAGGAAAACAAAATTACAGTATTGTCAGTGGTGGGGCAGAAAGCTCAAAATTCATGGTTTAGCCTGCTGAAGTCTTGGCTTTGAGTTGGCAGCACTGATGTTTTGTCTTTGTAACATATGCACAGTTAAGTCCAGAGAAAATTTCTCCGGCCCTAAAAAATTTTGTTCTCCTGGGACTTCATGAAAAATCCGCGTAATTGATGGCTGGGATATGATCTAAGCCTGAAGTGTCAGTGTGACTTTTCCATTCATATTGGTTTACAGTTGAAAGAATGTGTGGCAAATACCCAGAGTAATTATGCATGTTTCTAATGTTTCAGCTTGAATAATACCGCCCACCTTCCCAGAGAGGTCAAGTTACTGTTTCAGGCATTGCAGTTAAATAATGTACCGTGCGCCAGAGAGAAACGGTGGACTAACAGCCCGTAAGTTTTTAATATTGGGTTTTTTTTGCTCTTTCAGGAAACAGTGAAATCAGATCTGGTTTTGGTCACTGGGTAGGTTTTGGTGTTACAATCTAAGGGACTCTTTAAAACATATCTAAATGGGAGAGTACTTGTGGCATGAAGTGGTGATTTGTTTTTGAATGGCAGTACTTACTGTAAAGTGTGTGTGTGTGCCTGGTTGGTGTCTCTTTCTGGTGAACAAACTGTTTGCAAACTGCTGCAACAACCTGGACAGTCCCACACAAGTCAAATTCTGCTCGGCAAAAGCGGTGGTGGGATGACAGTTCAATTGGTGATTTTTCATCCGTGGTGACCTTGAGTACCTACAAGCACGCTGAGATGATAAAGCAGCGTTGCAAAGCTTGTGCTGGCTTTTTTCATCTGCATTTCCATTCTGTGCTCTCCCTCCCCTGCCTCTTGCTGGCTGCCCTCGCAAATGAGAGCCTGAAACTTTTCAGGCAGAATTGGTTGAGGTCACTTTGCTTAGTGACCTTCATGTTTTATGCACTGTGTGGGCAGATGGAACTTTTGCATGTAGGTGACATTTTTTAGCGGTTCAAGAGAAACATACACTGACAATCACACTGCACACATGTTTTCCCCAGTCTACTTTGAAAGAATGTTGTTAGATTACAGCCTTAATGTCTGTGAGCTGGAGCATGAAAATCTAGTGTTTAATGTTTTGGAGAGGGGAGGTGGTGTTCTGTATGAGGAGAGAGAGTGTTGTAATATTGTAATGAGTCTCACTACTTATTTTTTGGCAGAAAGAACTGGAATATTGGTACGTAAGAGGCTGGACATGACCCAGCCATGGGCACTCACAGCCCAGAAAGCCAAACGTGTCCTGGGCTGCATCCAAAGCAGCGTGGGCAGCAGGGCCAGGGAGGGGATTCTGCCCCCTCTGCTCTGCTCTGCTGAGATCCCACCTGCAGAGCTGCATCCAGCTCTGGGGTCCCAGCATGGGAAGGATATGGACCCACTGGAGCGAGTCCAGAGGAGGGACACCAAGTTGGTCAGTGGGATGGAGCACCTGACCTATGAGGAAGGCTGAAAGAATTGGGATTGTTCAGCCTGGAAATGAGAAGGCTTCAGGGTGAGCTAATTGCTGCCTTTCAGTACCTAAAGGGAGCCTGCAAGAATGGTGGAGGGGGACTTTTTACAAGGGCAAGTACCTTTTTACAAGGTACTTACAGGACAACGGAGAATGGGTTAAGACTGAAAGAAGGTGGGTTTAGACTAGATATTAGGAAAAATTTCTTTACTGTGAGGGTGGTGAGGTACTGGAACAGGTTGCCCAGAAAAGGTGTGGATGCCCCATCCCTGGAAACGTTCAGGGCCAGGCTGGATGGAGCTTGGCACAAGCTGGTCTAGTGAAAGGTGTCCCTGCCTATGGCAGGGGGGTTGGAACTACTTTAACTACTACATATCTTTAATGTCCCTTCCAAACCAAACCATTTTATGATTCCAAAAATATTGCCATTTGTGTATGCCACCTTTAGTAGAGTTCCTGTTCCATGCTGTTGCTGAATATGCAAACCATGATAAGTTTCAGAAGAGAAAAACATCCTGACCAGCACTGCCTGTGTTCTGCTTGTCCTCCCCTTGCTAATCTTCCTTCCTTATGCTAGGACAAACTGTTTCGTTTTTTAGGGACACTGACAAATGTCTTACTGTGATTGGGCTTGAAGTTTAATTGGGGAAAGCTGTTCTGTTGAGAGCTGGTGGTGGAACTCTGGGGTATAATCTGTCCTTTTCCTTGAGGCCACATACTTGGTTATGTAATTTTCATGGTCATTGAATCCTTGGAAATGTTTTTGTCTACCATCTCTCATCTAAAATGTCTGGTTTACTGTTTCGTCTAGAACGTGGCGCTCTTGAAGGCATAGGAACATACAGTAGTTATTCTGGATTAGTTTGCCTCACAGGAGGTAAATTCAGAATGACCTTACTTTTAGCTCTTCTTCAAGTAATTGATTCAGAACATCTGATGAGACAGCTGTCATAGCTGCTTTTTTTTTCTTTTTGCACAAGGGAAACAGTATTGCCATGACAATGGCCCTCAGCGACATGTGACTTTTGAGGACCCTTCTTGTTGCAGCCTGCTGCAGTGAGGAGCGTGCAACCCAACAGCACTGTGCAGCTTGGGGTTCATCAATTCATTGTGTTTTCAGAGCTTTAGGATGAAAATATGATGGAGTCTTTTTTTCTCAGTTCAGTATTGTAACTTCCACAGAGCTAGTACAGGAGCACGTAGTGAGTGCTGAGGATCATTCCCAAACAGTGACAATTTTGGATTTTGAACACTGGTCTACCACAGCCCTTCCAAAATTCCCATTCTTTAGGAATATAGAGTATCACTAGGAAGATGGTTGTAAAATCCACTTGAAAATCCCCGAAGGCCAGCTAGGTAACATGCATATGGAAAGCCCAGGCTGCAAAGAAGTGACCTGGTCCAGGGTTTGACTTGGTGCCAGAGGAAGATGTGAGCCCTGTTTTTGGTTGTCATTCCGACTCGAAGTCTCAGGATGTTGCCTGTCCGTAAGTAAGGGGAGCTTCAGCTTTCAGGGCTAGATATGGAGATGGGTATGTGAGGGACAGGAATTCCCTAATGCAGGATGCAGGTGTAGGTTCTTGGCGTGCTTCTAGAGCAGACCAGCTGCTTATCGTTAGCCATAGCTGTGTTACACCCATGAAGAGGTGTAGTGATGACTGACATCTGGCTGGGAATGTTTTCATATTCTGTGTGGATGGGGAAAGAGCACAAAGAGGAGTTTTTACAGAGATTTGCTTTTGTCACTTGAAATCTAGCAACTAAACACTTTTGGGATTCGTAAAGCTTACTAGTGTTTCAGATCTGCTGCTCCTGGAGGTAATGTCTATCAATTCTGTATCTTTAACTGAATTTCAAAGGTTAAGATATTTAGTGAAGTATCTTCTGCCTTTTAAAAGATTCCAGGCCCCTTTCCCTCCCTTCCTCTGCTTGTCCAGCTGAGATGGAACCAGAGGAGTAAGCAAGTGGCTCTCATCAGGAGCATCATGTGTCTCACAGAGAGGTGAGAGGCTGTCTCACCTGGGAACAAGGCAAGCAAGATAGTGGTTTATGATCCCTTTCAGTTTCATTCCCCACATTTCCAGTTCCTTTTCACTGCAAGACGAAAGAAATACTTTCATGCCCTTTCCTAATCTCCGCTTGCCTTACGGAAGCAAGCACAGATTTATCATGTGTGTTGTTGCTTATCAGCAGTATTTTATGATATGGTGATGTAAACAAGCAAAGGATATAACTGGATAAGAGATGTAGTACAGGATTTAATTGGTGTATTGAGGAAAGTTAAAAGAAGATGATAGGTAGCTGAGGGTCTTTCCAGTTTTCCTTCCTTCTTGAACCACTTCTTTAGGTAACTTCACACCAGTGTTTCTGTTGTGACACCCTCTTCTCCCTCCATTCCTTGCGTAACATCAAGTATCCCACCTAAACTGGCCTTGTAAAGCCCATCCTGTTTTAGAGCCATAAGAAATAAATTATGTTTTTAGATCTGGGCTGAGATTTGGTAGCTTAGTTTTGCATTCAGAGAACAAAGAATTACATCTGCCTGCACATGGGCATGTGTGGAAAAAACAACCCTCACAAACAAAACTGGGGTGTGTTAATGACTTTATCTCCTCAGTCACTGGGTGTGAATCCCCTATATAGGTGAAGTCCACAAGTAGCAGTCTCCCTGCTGGTGGGAGAAAAAGTCCTGAGTGAACTCTAGCACTGTCAGTGAGGCTTCATCTCTGGCAGCAGCCTCGTTTGTTGGAGTGGATGTTTGTGCTGTTTCTTTTCAGAACTTTGCCATTTCTGGTTAAAACTCAGATGCCTGTCTGCCAGCTGAAGATCTCCATTGCAGTGGTGGTTGTGTCATGGTATTGTTTGTCAGACCAAGCAAAGCTCTCCTCTCACAAAGCCCAACGTGAACTCCACAGCTTCTGTCAGGAAGGCACTGGAGGAGGGAATGGAACATGTGTCTGACCTCTGAGTGTACACTGAATGCTGAGTTAACTTCACCTGACTTGGCAGCTAAAGGTATTAAGGTTCAGCACACATTTGTATGGCTTGCTGGATTTTGTCACAATATTAACCAGTTTTTGTTGTTTGGAAACTGAAGTGTTTACCTGTCTTGTCACTTTCACTGTGTACAACTCACAGTCAGCCTTTGGGTAAAAGAAAGTATTTTGAAGGAGACAGCCTTTTATTAGGCAGTCCTTAACTCAGATGTACACCATATGTTTTGACAATATTTGTGAATGTTTTTGAAATGGATTGGGTAGCAAACGTGTCTTTTATGACACCTTTCTATTTTTCATGAGCTGAAGTATTTGTATAAGTGTGAAAGTAAGTGTGAAAACTGCTGCTTTAACACCTATTTATCAAATGCAATTTAATTTCTCATAAGTGATTTATTATGCTTTTTATAGTGTTTTATTCATCTGTGCTGTATCTGGCAGACTTATTTGAGTATTTGTTCTCTCTGCTGAGACCATGAAAGTCTCAAGGACTCTTCATACTGTTTAATCGATGTGATTTCTCCCTGTCTCAAAGCAGTGCACTCTGTTTGATGGTTGTGCTTTTGCCACAAGAAACAGCCCACGTGTTGAAACTGCTCACCAACTTCTGAACACTGTGGTACAAACCCAAGGTGAAGCTGCCCTTCCTTGTGCTGTGACCTCTGTCAGTGCAAAAATGAGTGACACGTGAGAAGCTAGCCTTGCCTGCCAGCTTCTAGCTGAGCTGGTGTATCCCATTTACCTGCAACGTGAGCCATCTCACTTAAGTAAATCCTCCTGAATTCATGGGCTTTGCAGAAGGACTGTGTCTGTTGAGAGAGGCCGTAAGAACAGGATTGTCTCAGAAATGACTCATTTTTAAATGTGTATTTGTGAGGAGGAGAAAGGGGACTGGGTCAGGGCTCTTCAGAATCTGAAATTGTTCTGCATGGCAGTAAAACACTTCTCTGACTTTTGCTTGTTTGTGCCACAGGGAATGACCCTTCTGCATCTTTTTGTTCTGTGTTGTGGACAGGTATGAGGCTATGTTCTGCTGCAAGGTTGCATTATGTATCAGGTGTTCCCCTTCCCTATTTCGCTCTGGTTGTTCAAAAACCCGTTCCTATTGGGACAGGTGCTTTAAGCTACTGCTGAGTACATTATTCCCTACTGTATGTGTTTTAACAAGTCAAAAGAAGATCAAAGTCCATTTGCAGTACGTGAAGAGCACGTCTCGGTACCAAGAGGTCGCATCAGGTACAGTAGATGAAGTGTTCTGGCTTTAGCCCAGGGCTTGTTTTATCGCCAGAAAGTTGAAAGCAAAGTTGCTTTGGCAACAGTATAACTTCTTCTACCCTGCTAGCAACCACACCATTACCTGCTACTTGGAGATAACTAAATGGAGAACATTTACACCAGTGCTAGAGGGTTTCTCCGTGGTCTGTTTTAAATGTGTCTGTTAAAATGTGGCGTGAATGGCCGCAGCTGATTGTCAGACAATCACCATTATCCTTACACATAGCTCTTCTGAGATGCTGACCTGAACCTTTTCTTCTGGGCCCAGGAGACTGTCTGTAGGTGTACCCTCTCACACGGCTGCTACTAGCAGCCGAGGATGCTCAGTAATTGCTTGTCGATTATTTTACCGTCTGACAAGAATTGGTGCAGCTCAGTCTTGTGTGCTGAAGATCGTAGATTTCAGTAAAACACACTGCTTTTGAGAGGAAACACCGCCTCCACGGAGGGCTCATCGGTGGTGTAAGACTCTTCTTTCATCTGATAGAGACTGCTTGGGTGCCAAACGGCACGATACATCAGCATTGGGAGATTCCCAAGGCAGAGCAGTCATGTTACTGTGGTGCCCTGCCCGGATTAATTAGTGTCTCTGAAGGGGTAATTAGCATGGTGCTTTGTGCCACCCAGACATAGCCGTAGTTATTTCCTTTAGTAATTATGAGAACTTATGTCAGTGAAATGTACCAAGGCTGAATAGTGCTTTTGGCTGCTTAAAGGCTTTCTGTCCAAAAATGTAGAACATGTTCACCAGGAAATAGTGTCTTTACCACCGGAGATGTTACACTCAGATTTACTTTAAAACTATGTCTCTTTCAGACCAAGAATGTAACTACCCTTCTGGTGCTACACAGGACATCTCTAGCTGACTTAGCAGTGCTTGTTGGACACAACATCTGAGGCAGATCTCAATAAGCTATCCAGGCATGTCCTTGCAGTTGAGGGGGCTGGTGTTTTTTCGGGCCAGCATAAATTCCTCTTTAGATAAGTGAATCAGGCTGCTGTCTGCTGGAGGGAAGTGTGTGTGGTGGAGGAGCGTGTGGGAGGAGGTGTTGAGCAGTTTTAGAATGGAAAAGGAGAGAAGATGGAATACATGTGTTACCCATCTGTAGGGAACTTGTCAGGCTACTGAAGTATGCTGTGAAACACGTGGACCTTTTGTTAAAAATTGTTAACATCATGTCTTTGGGACTTTAAGGAATATCTGTTACATAGCAAGTTTTGCTTAAATCTAAAATGGTTAAAACTTTATGTAGAAATTACAACTTTATCAGTAAATGAATTCCTGTTGTATATTCAATATTTCCGCTTAACTGTTTGATGATGTTTGTTTTCATTTCTGCTTTTCTTTCCTTCTGCTTAACACTCGGTTATGCTAATCACTGAGTAAATTTTCTGGCTGGAAATTAAATTAGATTGCCATTTGTGAGGCAGTTTAGAAGAACAATTACTTTTTTTATGTGAGATATACACCCATTTTGTACAGATTTAAATTTTGCTTAGTGTTACATATATATTTTTTAAATACCCATTGTAACAGAATGTTTTCTAATGTTTGGTGTTTTTATTAATACCTGTTAGGTGTGGTTTGTTCTACCCTTAAGGGAAAAAAATGTGTGTACAGCATACTGTTTTTTGTTTTGGTTGTGCTTGGATGTGTAGGAGTCGGATGATTGCGTACACATGCATGCTCTGATTTGTTTGGGGTAAAAAGTGAAACTGGAGCATTCTTTCCATCTGGTGTGAGGTACATGATTAGTCTTAGCTCCTGAAGGATTTCTGACTTTTCGATCAGTCCTCTTTGACAAAAAAGAGCAATTTCCACTACATTGTTACTAGTTCACCTTGGGGCTCAAGCTGTGTCCTGGTTCTGGCCTTTGGTGTTGCACAGTTACTGTGTTTTCAGGCTGACCTGGAACTGGTATGGGCATAAACTCTCTTCAGCTAAATTACACAGAGTACCCAGTAGGGAGTTTATGCTAGCTGTGGGACAATGTGCAGAACAGGAAATCTGCTGGAGAAAAATTAACCCATGAGAAATACCTGAATGATCTTGACACCATGGTAGAGGGACACATGGCAGCAGGGGTTTGAAAGGCAGGTTTTTGTGTCCTTGAACAGTGGCCCAGGGTGTGTAACTGTTGATTGAACATCTGGAAACTGCTGTATTGCATTATTCAGAAGGGTTGTGCAGGAAGTTATAGAGAAAAGCAATTATTATGGTACTTGTATAATCTGTGAATATAGAGCTCCAAGGATATAAATTGTTTCCTTATGCATTGTAGTCTTTATTATTATGTAAATGGAGATATTTCTAATCATCTTAGAATGTACCCCCATTATAAGAAAGGCATTTTTAAGATATCATGAATAGGTAACTTGCTGTGTAAAACGTTCATATTCTACATAAATAGCTAAAAGTAAAAGTAAATGTATTGAGAAAGTGTTGGAAACAGGAGGGGGGAAGAAATTGACTGCCATTTCCTTGGAGTAACTTAAGAGCACTGAATACTAATTTAGAGCTTATCTAAGCTTGGGGCTTTTGGATTTCCTTTTTTTAACAAATGTAGGTGTCCAACTTAATTTCCCCCTCCACTTCTTCCAAAGACATGGACCCTTGTAGTTTCCCTTCAAATGCTGTTCTTTATTTTAGTTTATGAAGATAATTAACCCTTAGGAAGCTTTTTAAGGATTTGTAAACAGTGTAGGATAGAACAATATATCTGTGTAGGCACATTAGCCTGTGACATGCTTTCAACGCTAGGTTTTTTATTAATTTATAATAAAAACTCTATAATTTTTACCTGATATAATTGGCTTGCACTCCATTAAGCCCTCAGTTGCTGTCATTTTACAAACTGGGACAGAGGTCACTTTGTATGTTCATACCAATGCTTTAGGGAAGTACTTAACAACCTGGATGATAAAAAGTGTCTTTTACCTGAAAATAATCTTTAAAACTCTCTGGAGTAACCATGCTAGATATAGGTAAGTTTTTCTGCTGGCCCATCACTCCATAGCTGTCAGATGTCAAAGTGGCATCACTGTGCAGCTGTTACACATCGGCACCGCCTCAGGGTGCAGCTGGCTCGGACTGTACCTGTGAGTGGCTGCGAGGCAGGATATCTCAGTGCAGGGAACCCTGTTGGTGTGCGTGGATGTGCCTCTACTTTTGGGAAGTTTGCTCATTTGGGGGATTAAACATGCCAGATGGGTTGGAGCTGAAAAACAAGTATCTAAACCTTAGTGGTGCAACATGTTTGCTGAATTGCTGTGGAGGAAGAGAGCTGCCTTATGTGCTGTAGTGGTGCAGGCATGAACTCTGCTGCATTTAGAGTGTCTTTACTTAGTACGGGTTGAGTGCTTGCAAGATGAGAATTTTGAGAAAAGCCTATCCAGGGAAATGAGCCAAGTCTGTCTGTAAATGTTTTTCCTTTTCCTGTAGTTTATAATGTACCTCCATGTGTCTTCCACATACATCAAGATCCGTGCTTATAAAGTGCTAATACTGAGCTCACGTGGGCTTCCGATGCATTTCCCCGTTCAAACTAGTACCAGGTTGCAAACATTTACTGCTCTGTTTCTGTAACTGGTGTGGCTGGTGTATCCTGACAGGCCTGGAGCTTTGTTTCTGTGCATTCACGTGGACTGTTGTTTGAACAAAGATTTAAATTGGGAAGGCAGGGCAGGGTGACACAGCTATTGCAAGATGCATGCTTTCTCCTCAGGGTGCTGTAGCCAAAATGTGCTTGAGCATTTCACCTTGGAAACAAAAAATAACTTGGCCTTTCATTTTTGTGGTTGTTGGTATTTTCCTTATTGTTCAGCAGCATGCCCCTACCAGGCATCAGCAGTTTTAAGCATAAGATATATTGCACAACATATGCAATGACTAATTGGTGCTTTTAATTTCTGTTCTTGTAGGATGACTCTCGGGTTCCTGAATGTGCTGTCAAATGCTGACACATTGAATTAGCTGAATCTGCCGCATTTTCTGATGTTTAAAAAGGCCTAAAGGAAAGTAGAGACTGGCACTTCTGTTACAGTCTTTTAAGGTAAGATATGATTTCTTTTGCTGGGGTAGCGGAAAGAAGACAGATCTGGTTCCACAGACTGTCCTAGCCCCACCTCTTGCTGTCTAATCAACCTGTTGCGGTTTATTCCCATACAGCCACTCGCTCACTTACTCTCCCACCAGTGGGATGGGGGAGAGAACCAGAAGAGTGAAAGTGAAAAACTCGTGCATTGGGACAAAGACAGTTTAATAGGGAAAGCAAAAACCATGCACGGAAGCAAAGCAAAACAAGGAATTAATTCACCACTTCCTATGAACAGGGAATTCAGCCAATTCCAGGAGAGCAGGGCCCCATCTCACATGACAGTGACTTGGGAGACAAACTCCATCACTCCAAATGGTCACTCTTCCTTCCTCCCTCAGCTTTATATGCTGAGTGTGATGCCACATGGTCTGGAATACCCTTTTGGTCATCTGTCCTGGCTGCATTCCCTCCCAGTTCCTTGTGCACCCCCAGCCTCCTTGCTGGTGGCATGGTATGAGGAGCAAAAAAAGGCCGTGACATTATGCATGCACTCATCACCAATACCTAAAATTTCCCTGTGTTATAATCCTGTTACTAGCACAAATCTAAAGCATAACTACTGTGAGGAAAATGAACTCCACGCTAGTCAAAACCAGCACAAAACTATATGAACCTAAAGTCTTGGACTCAGCCATCAGTATTTGTTGGTTAGAAGCCAATTCACTGACTTCAGTAAGGCAAAATCCATGCAATTTGAAGAAACATTCATGAAGAAACAATTTATTTTCTTTTCCTAAATCATTAATTCTACATTCTTAAGTGCTTGTATATCTTTGCATTTAGAATGTCTTAGTCCTTCTGTCTATGTATTAATAATTATTTAGTAGTAGATGGTCTTCAGTCCCTATAGAATACCCTGCTGAGACAAATTTTCCATGAGGAAAAATGAGGCTATGAAGCTAAACATGACTGTAGCTAAAAAAGTGACCATTGTGCTTTGACTAGAGTTGCTGCTGCGATCTTTCATTAATTACCCATGTTTTGTATGCATCTTTTGGATTCATGGCTGCCTTGTCAGCTGCACTGTAGTGCTGCTCCATTTTCTCAGCAGCACAGCAGAGCAGCCAGAGACCAGACTGACAGGGAGTCAGTCAGTACCATGTTTATGCAGTGCCCAGTGAGCAGCATGGCCTCTTATCGCTGCAGATGACCAGTGACTGTGTCTAAATACCCCAGCAGGACAGGGCTGTATAGATTTTTTTTTTTTTCTTTTTCCCTGTGCAAAGATCAGGTTAAGAGCAACACCAAAGGGATGGCCTGAATTAAATCTCTAAGAAAGGAAACCCAGATGGGTAAAGGCTGTGTAAAGGCTCTTTGCTACTGACTCCTGGATTGCCTCAGGTTTGACAGCTGCTGTTTGAAGTGGCAGCTGAATCCTGTTTATTTACATTTGATGAATGTCACTGCCTGCCCACCTTATTACATGCACTGCAGTGTGCTGCAGAGTTGGATGAGATGTAAGACACACCTAAAACTGAACTTGTCTTTTGAAGAGGAAGGATTTAGTCTCTTGACAATTGTTACTATCTAGGATGGCTAATTGCTTGTGTTGTGCTACTTTTGCTGCTTTAATCAGAGTGCAAACAAGCAGTGGGGGACGGCTTGTTTGGCTTTTGAGTGTGGAGTAGATCTGGTGCTTGCAGATGTGGACTTGAATTGCTGCCAGCTTCTGGGGCAGGTAAAGGGCTCCTGAATCTAGTGATTCCAAAGATGTGTGGGCACCATCTGGTTTTCCTCAATTGTGAAAGTGTGGAAAAGCAGATCTGCCATTCTTCATTACTCCATGAACTTCAGACATGTACGAGGTCTGTGTGTGTAGTTGGAAACACCCAGACGCCACTGACTCTCTGGCTCTGTTGTGTAAAAGGAGTTCAGAAAGGGGGCAGAGGATGCTGCAATAGACCTGGGACAAGCTGCCATGATTGGGAAGCCTGTGTGCACTTCCTCTGCAGGCCTCATACCAGCACATTTTGGATTGGGCCTGGGCTCTTGCTCATAGAGCGGTGTCTGTTCCTCCTTGCAGGATGCTGTTCTTCACTTGGGTGTACCTGGGCTCTTGCTCTTCTGGAGATTATTCTTTTCACCAGGAAAAGCATCTGTAGATGGATTTTATCTTTGCTGGTGGCAAAGAAGTGTTTTGATACAGAGGGAGAAATGCTTAGAAAAGGCAAAATTAGGAAACTTACTGTTGCTATGACTAGGCTGGTCCCAGTTCCTGTGTGGCTGTGTGCTGCAGCCATGTCCTGGCTGTAGAAGTGGATGCCCTCAGCCAAGCATGTGTTTCTAAGTGAAGGAAACGTGTGTATGTATGCCCAGAGGGGCTCTTAGGTTGTCTTTGCAGATCCCCAGGCCTGCCAGTGCACTGCAGCAGGTGCCAGTAACGTGGGGCAGTCACAGCCTGGATGTCCAGCAGGGTGCAGTGGGTGGCCCTGCAAGGCACAGGGTGGGAGATGGGGGGGAGGGTGCTGTAAGGAAACACATGCAGACAGAGAGGAAGAGAATGATTGCAGAAAGGCTGGAAAATCCAGAGCAGACTTGTGTCTGCTGTCAGGGAGCTGACAATGGGGATGATTGCTGACTGCCTTGGAAAGCACAGGAGCTCCAGGTACAGCCACTGAGAAGTGGACAGTGTCAGCTCTTGTCACAAGGCTGTGGATATGGAAAGGAGCAGGGTGAAGAGATTTCCTTTTCAGGTGCTCTGAATTTAAGTACCCTCCAAGTTACATACATACATAGATGTAAATACATCTTTGCTTGTCCTTACGTGGAGTGGCATGGTGAGCTGTCCTGTACACATCAGTAGTGCTGGGCAGTTACAGAGGGCAGGGGAGGCATTAATGGCAATAGCCATCAGCACAGAGAAGTGCTACCAGTTAAATGTCAGTACTCTAGGTAAAGTTACTAATTCAGCATGTCTTGGGAGAAGTGGGCTTAATTCCTCTCTGCAAAACAGTGTTTGAAGCATGTGTGTACTGTGATGGCATGTAACACAACATTTCACTGTGCTCAAGCATTTTGCATTTGTACAGATACTGATACCTTGAAATACTAATTCTTTGAAATACCTCTGTGCTTTTTGCCTGTGAGTTACAAAGCCAGCATCTCACTGGTGTGATACACTGCATGGAGAGAGCCCAAGAGCATTTTGTCTATTTCTGAACCTCACTGAGTGTGATCCCTGTGCAGATCATTAAAGCACTGCACTTGTAATTGGATCACAGACTTTGACAATGTGAGATGAGCAACAGACTTATTAAAATTAATTTCCATTTATAAAACCATGATTGCTTCACTTGGGATTCCCCAGGGACTGCCTGGGGTTTCTCAAAGCTGTGTCCTGTAGCCTTAATTTAGCCTTGATTTTAGTTTAAAAAAAGGGTTTACTGCAATATCATCAGACTCAAAACGGCATTTTCACTTTTTACAGCAGAAACTCAGCCTATTTAAGAGGGGAAAAAAATCAAAACAACAACCAACCTTATGAAGAAAATCTTTTACTTCTGACAGATTAAAATGCAGACTGATTCAAATACAAATGCTCAACAATCGCCTTGCTTAGCTGGTCCTTAAGCTGCAGTTTTTTTACACCTCTGTTTATCTTGAAATCTGGCCTTTCACTTTTTGAATTTTCTGTGCTTGCTGGAGCAGTTAAATTGGAGTTTTACACACTGATTAGTTGGCTTCAGAGGTCCCTGACATACTTTCATGTGCAAGGGAGATCTGATTTTTGAGAAAATACATGTATTGTGAGTGAAGTTAAGCTTTGCTCAAATCCAAATATCACCGAACAGAATTGATTTTCTTCTCTCAACAGCTGCACAATACATACAGTCACATTTTTTTTAATTTGGCCAGGTATTTCCACTTGACTAACTTCAAACAGTTGCGGCTTATCCTTAATCTTTCATCCTTCCTCCCCTTGTTTGTGGTTGTGCTTAAATGTGCCACAAGGCCATCAAGCTGCCCAGCCGTGCTGTGTTACAGCTTCCAGCTTCCCACATTGCACAGAAGGACTTTTTCCATGTCATCTTGTCATGCCAGTTGCCAGAGAGACCTGGAGGGTCCCATCTGGGGTGGTGTTCTGGGTACAAAGAGGTTGTCATGAACCTCATGCTTGCCGACACTTTCTGGAGGGGAGCTGGCTGTGCAGCCTGACTGTAGGAGAAGCAGTAGAAGTCTGCGGTCTGACCCAGACCCACCTGCTGGTGGTGCTGCCATCCGTCTTGTGGCCGCTTGCACCTGACCCCACGTCTGAAACCAGGCTGAGGAGGGTGCAGGTGGAGGCCCCCCCTGCGCATGGCTCCCTGCCTGACTCGGAGCAGAGTCTGGGGAGGACTGCTGGATGTGCAGACCTCGTGCCCGCGTCCTGTGCCGCTGGCGGCCCGCACCTGCGCTCCAGGTTCCTTGGTGCTTTCTCACATTTCAGGCATTCAGGTGCTGGGGGCCCACTGTGGTTGGACGTGGTGGAACTGACCAAAAGCAGCCAGCTTGTGCCATACCGTGTTTTGGTGAATTTGGTCTGCAGAAGGGACCCCACCCCTCACTTCTTTTACTGGCACAATAAATGCTGCTGAGTTATTTCAGTACAGTAACTAGATCTTTATATTGATAAAAGGCTTGTGTGCTTTTCTGATTTATATGACTTGTGAAGGATTAAAAAAATAATTCTATTAATCTTTGGAACAACTGCAACATAAAAAAAAATCCTACCAAAACATCCCTGGGTTTTAGTTCTTTTGCCTTCAGAACCTTACACCAATTCAGCATCTCTCAGGATTTTCTGAGAATGACAATCAGTTTCTAGTATAGAAAATAAATTCTCTTGTTTCGTGTTTTAGTCTTAACAAGTTTAGGGGTTTGAGCTGTTACCTATCTATTTTTTGTTTCCCCTTTTGCTGTTTCTCTACATGTAAGGCACAAGAGTAACTCATCTTTCTTTCTGCTAAATGTACTTCTACTTTTTCATAGGAGATGCTTTGTCCACTAGGAACTGTGTCTCAGCATGCTAATAAAACTCACTTTATGCCTTTAAAATGTTTATTCAGAGTGGCCTGGCTGGCTTACAGTAGCTGTGTGGATGGACTGTCCTTGAATTTTGTCGACTTAATTTAGTACTGCACAATACCCAGTGATGGAAAACAGCTATAAATTGTCTGTGCGCAGCCATGCATTATTGATAAAGGGTAGAATAAGCTCTACAATTTCTTTATTTGATGTTGTTAGTGCAACAACTGGCTGATTTGTTAAGACTTTTTTTCCCTCCTATTGGCAGTAAAATATCTCTTCATTTTTGAACTCTGAATTCTCTGAATTTTGATTTGTGTGGGGTTGAAAACTTGCTTTGTCTCCAGTGTTACTAAATGTAATGGAAATGTTTTCATAGAGTAGAAGCAAACTTAAGTTCAGGGGGACCTAAGCAAACAGTAAGTTTGATTCCATGCAGCAGACAGAATTTCCTAATTATCTCAAATATTTAGAAGTAGAAAATGGAGCATGAAGTCTCACAGCACATTTAGAAGAAAAAATGCTTTAATATACTTCATTTGGCACATGCTTAGAGAAAATGCTTTACAGTGAGTTCAGCATGCTTTGTAATTTCAGTGTTCCTTCAAAGTTTATTAAAAAATCTCAAGCCTTAAATCTGTCACGCTGTTTTTTCCTGTTGACACTTATGATGAGTAGAGACTCTATGGAATATAATTTGCATATAAAACTGTGCTGTAAACTAAACAGTTCTTTCCCTGTAGTTGAACAAAGGTACAATGAACTGCTGGAAACTGGAAATTAATAAATATATAAGTAAAAAAAAACAAAACAACTTGCCAGCAAAACTACAAGGGGCTTAGTATTCCCAACAAATGTGCAGTGCTGAAACTTCTTTTTAAGCTATAATTTTTGAATGGTAGCTTCCCACAGGTTGTTATTGTAATACAGCCAAGGGAATGTACAATTTGTGCCAAGCAAATATTGTAATAGAATTATGGAATTTTATTTCCCTCTTTTATGTTTTGTACATACATATCCTTTGGTAGAAGTATTCCAGACGTCTACAGATTTTTACCTTTATTTTGTCTTTGTAAAAGTGTAGGGATAGGGAATTTACAAGTTATACTGCTGCTTACAATGGTTTCTTTTGTTCCATGGAGAATTGCTGTTTATTAGTTTAACTTTCCATATATTTGCAATCTTTTAAGGTTAGAAGTCATTAAGTAATGAAGTAATTAAACTGGTTGTGTCGTTGCAGTCAGAAGGCAGGAAAAACCATTGGTGAAAAGACTAACATGACTGACAGAGGCTTGCTAGAGATTTACATTGAGAATAACTCATTCTTCAAAACTTTCATTTTCTGATGGAAATTGTGGAGTAAATCAAGTACAGTGGCTATGAGTGATTAAAACACAAAACTTCTGAATTCTTACTGACTTTTTAAATCTGACTCCTTTACTGTTAATATAAAATCATTTATCTTAAAGCAGTGTTGAGGCTGTGAATATTTAAATGAAAGCTTCAACTCTTGAAGAACGTTATTTTGATATTCAACATCATTAATTTTGTGGCTTGCATAGAATGCTGTCATGGAAGGGAAACAGGAGATTTTCTCCATAGGTCACCTGGTAGATCTGTGGTAATTTACTTGGTAAGTCAAAGTGGCAAATTTTACTACAGTTTAAATACTTAAACAATTCAGATGTTACACAGGCATCTAAAAATTCTGTGCTGGTTGAAGAGGATACCTTTGGTTTGATCCTACAGAAAATACAAACAACTGGACATTGACTTGCCTGTGGTTTTGGTTTTGGAGCAACTGTGCAGCTCTATTTTTTTACAGAAGGGTAGGCTTCAGCCATGTTATTTACAATTCTGTTTAGACAGTTTGGGAGTATGAGCGTCTGTGCGTGTGTGTGTAATTTTTTTTGTAAGCAAGTATACTTTGGTAGTGAAATACAATTTCGAAAATCCTTTGTTCCTGTTGTTACTGTTAGAAGCTATTGTAGTGAAAAACTCTAAGATAAGGAAATCTCCCAAAGTACAGTGGGGTTGGATTCTCCTCTGCATCTGTCCACTCTCTTCAGGCAGTCTCTTCAGGCAGCGCATGGATGGTGTTACTAAGACCTCTTCATTCACCCCCCCCGGAAGTCAATCAGTAGTCTGACAAAGACAAAAGAGCTGTAATGCAATTTGACATTTAATTTCTTCATACTAACAAAATATGCCTTGGTCCAGAAAGGTCAAGTGACTTTTGGAAAGGTACCTAGATTAGAAATGTACTGTGCAAGTGACCTCAGTGGTGCTTGCTACCATCCAGAATTCTTGGGTGGGCCATTGTGGAGGAAAGTGAGATGGATGAGGTGGTGGATCAGCTTCATGTGACTGATCTCTGCAGAAGCTGATCTCTGCAGGCCATGCTCAAAATACAGGGACAACTACAGATGTTGTGGAAATGGCATGATGCAAAAGGACCTGAAAATGGTTGATTTAAAAACAAGTAAATAAAATATAAAAAGTGTAGTTTGTCTAAGGGAAACCAGAGACTTTTCCTAGCAGTCAGTATAAATGAAAGAGTGGTAGGGGAGAAGTGAGGCAGGTGGCTTGTGAACAGAAGTTACCTGAAAACCTTCTGTTACTTTTAAGGTGGTATTTCCCGTTCCTTTTCAAATGCATCAAAAGAGGATGTTGAATTTTTTTCTTTCCAGTACAGGAATTAATGGGGGAAGGGCAGGGGGGGCAGAAATCCTTCAATTATTTTTGGAAGGCACTGGCTAAAATGTTTTCTTAAAAGCATAGGGCAGGAGAGTAAAACGTGTCACTGCATCCATCCCCACCCAGGAGTAACACCAAGTACTTTGTCTCTGACAAGTTGCAGTGTGCCCTACTAAAAGGAAAGAAAACTCCTGCTTTCCCTTCTCTTGGCACAAAAAAAATTGTATTAAGCTTGTTTGGGTGGAACAAACTTTAGAGGCCTCTTCCAGGTTTGGTTAGTAGTACAAAACCTGTGTTGGTTCTAACACAGGTGCCTTGTGCTTCGATTACCTCAACCAGCCAGGCTGCAGGACACGCTCGTTCTGTGAATCACAGAGACATCACTGTGGACAAAATCTCTTTTCTCCTTTTCATTGTTACACCATAATATTGTCCTCCACTAATTTGAAAGATACGGGGAGTACAATGAATTATCCCCAGATTCTGTTAAATTACTGTGTCAACAATGCAGTTACCTGCTCTGAGAGGCTCTGCACTGGCAGAAACTGATTCTTAATGAGTTCGCCTAGAACTTCCAGCTATAAAAGTAATGAATTCTCTCCAAAACATGCTTTAAGTAGTGCTATGTCCTTGCCTAATGTCTGTAACCCCGATAACTAATCATGTTTTGTCCTTCTAGAAGACTCTGTTAATGATCTTTCCACAGGGAACTTGGTGAGTCCCTTTTCGCAAAATGCAGAGCACTTTTTAACCCTTCTTCTCCCAACAACCATTTTGTCTGGTAATGTTCATGCAGTTTCCATGAAATGTGGTGGTCAAGGCATGTTACTCCTCTGCTATGTGTACAGAACACAGAGCTGCAGGTTGCTTTCCTGTTTTCCTCCTGTTCCTTTTCCTCCTCCTTTTTGTGCTGCTCTTAATGAGGTGCTAGGGGATGGCAGCAGAGATTTTCCCAGTATACATCAATGCAAACACATCAAAGCTGGATGCAGTATAAACAAAACATTGTTAGGTATGGCAGAAGAATTGCTGGGTAGGAAAAAACTGAGTAATGTTGTTTGGGAAAACGATTGCACCTCTGGCTAATTACAAAATAATTGAATGAGCGGTTACATGTTGCCTCACTGCAAGCTTTAAGTATCTGAAACATGATCTGTTTTATTAGTGCTGAAATTTGTTGTGAAATAGAAAACTGAGTAAATAAGATTTGGATCCAGCATGATCCTCAGCTGTTCTTCAAGGTTCCTCACCCTTCCTCCTTCTGGTTTAACCTGGGATATTCTTGTGCATCTGGAAAACTGAGCTATAAAAATGCAGTTTTGTTTCTATTGTTATATTTATTTTGTGTTAGACAAATTGCCTTCCTGAAAGCTTTCTGTAGGGTGCCTATAGCAAAGGCAGAGCTGGCATGTGAGGTTTCAAAATACAGATTGGGCTGAAGAACTCCATTTTAAAGGTATGCCATGAATGACTGGGCTTAATGTGTCTTATACACAAGGAATTTTCCCCCCTCCAATTTTGAAGTACCTACCACTTTAAGGGGCCTGTGGTTTACTTTGGAGTGAAATCACAAGTGATTTCAGGTTTTATTCTAGCTTTTTCTGTTTTCTTTGCCTTGGCTTTGAATGTTTTCACATCTTTTGTTGCCTTGCTTCCACACAGGGACTGCAGCAGCCTCAGCAAAGATGCAACAGCAACTATAAATTATTTTCCGTGCTAAAGAAAGATGCAAGGTAAAGATGCACATTGTTGCTTCCTAAAGATCAGAGTGACGTTTCAGATGCGAACAGTGTCATCAACATGCAAGACAAATCTGGGCACAGGCACTTAGGAGTTATTTTAGCTGAATGTAGCTGGCAGTCCCTGGGGTGTAAAAGGAAAATTTGTCCTTGAGTTTTTTTAAAGACTAGCAGTTACTGTGTTGAAATATTTATCAAAAGCCTTAAAGTTCTCAGAAGTAAACCTGTAATGTTGCATTGTTGATTTTTCTGGACCAATTTTTAAACTTCAGAATAACTTTGAAAGGGTTGGTAAAAAATAAATTTTCCATTCCATTGCTGGAATGTGTCCATGATTCCCAAAGGGTGAAAGAGTTCCTGTGCCAAATTCAACAGAGTAGCAAGAGATCTTATTTTAAGTCTGTCCTCAGTGAAGGATGGATTATGGCTTGTTCTGGCCAAATTAAAAACTGTAGGAAAGAGGAAAGTATTTTTTGCCAGGTTACCCCTCATTTGTGAGAAACGCTACCAACCCTAAACTTGTCTCTCTGTCATATCACTTCAGGTTAATGGCTCCCTTCATTTTGCTTCAAGTTCTAGCTCCCTCTGCTTTAAAAAGAAATTTTAAAAAAGGCATATTTCAGAAAGATTCATGATGTTTTAAGGAGAGACAGAGAATCCAGGTGACTGCCTTTCAAAGTCAGTAATTGATGGCATTTCTGTTCAGGGACAAGTTTGGCATGGTTAATGTAACTTTACAGCAGAAGTATGCATCTCATTATTTTATGTGTCTATATTTATTTAACTTTTGGCTGTGCATTTTAAGGTATCTGTAACATTCCTTTTAGTTGTGACTGAGGGCAGACTAAGCAGGTAATCATAGGTTTAAATGCATAACTGTGCCTTCGCTGAGGTTGGTTAGCTGGGCTTCTCTTTTAACTGGAAATGCATAGAAGAATCAGTAATGTATTTAAAATGGAAATCTCCTTTTGTACAACACAAACAATTTTTCTTTATGTTAAAAAGAAGGGGGGCTACTAGGGTACTGTGGTTTTTGCTAGGTATCTGAAACAATTTATGATCTATCAGTGGTCACAGAGTCATTGTTTGAAGTGTACTGGAAATAGGAATAGATTTCCTAGACATCTAGGGAAAAAACAGCTGAGAAGCTCCAGGAATTTTGAAGGCGAAGGTGCCTTATAAGCATCGGAGAACGTAGGGATATACACTGGCAATGAACTGTGGTCTGAAGGAGTTGAGAGAGGAGATGATGATTCACTCTGCAGCCATGACCATCTCTTCTGTATCAGGTTTGCTCCTTGGAAGAAAAGTCATTTACTTAGTTCATGCTAGCTCAGCATTAGCTATGGTGCTAACCTTCCTTTACTGTCTTTTTGAACAAGTGTTTTTTTGATGTAAAGTAACTTAATTATGTAAAGATTTCTGCATGTGCTTTAGAGATGGGCAATTGTTGGGTTTTTTAATTTCAAGATTGCTAATGCATTGAGCAACAAAAGCTTTAATCCCAGAATTTGAAAGCAATTATTTCAGCTGTAAAGAGCTTCAGAGGTTGACTTTCATGCTTCCTCTTGTGGAGGTGATTAAGAGTTGCCTAACACAGTACTACAAAATCTTCTTGGGTAGGGCACTTCTGAAAAGGCTGAGAGTGATTGACAGATGATTCATGTATGTCAGATAAGAGCTGACCCCAGCAGCTGCTACCCAGAGAACTCTACCCTGAGCCTTGGTCTCCAAATGCATGTGCCCTTCTTACGGAAGAAATTAATACACAGGCAGGAGCACATAATGGGACAGTATGGGAGTCTGGAAGAAGGGGATAGGAAAGATGTGTGGGAGATAATAGGACTTAAGAGAAGACCACAAGCCTAAACACTGTTCCACTTTTGAAGTTCTTTTGATGCAGTGTAAAGCTTGTAATGGTGTATGGATCATAGTGGAAAACCAGTCTTCTGGGAAACTTGAGGATATATACATTACTTGAAGTAGAAGGTGGAACACACAAAATATCTCAGAACTAGTCTGTAAGGAGACCAAGAAGAAAGAGATGGAGGATCTGAAAATTAACATTCTTCATAGCATTTTAATCCAAATTAACAGACCTATTCCATGTGTGCAGAAAATCCCACTATGAAAAGCCAGCATCCATAAAGGAGACAGAGGAGTCTGCAACTTTATTCGCATGAAGGGAGAGAGTCCACTGGGGCATACCCACGTGGGGTTTCTCTCTGGAGGTTTTGGAGAGCACAGCCTCCTTTTATCCCAAACTCCTGGCTGCATGTTGCCCTCTTCCTTTCCCACTGGCTGAGGTACCAGGAAGGTATAGCCTCCCCAAACCGCCTACCACCTATTTCCCCCTTGAACCTGTCATTTTCCTTTAAAGTTCAGAAGGTCAGGCTGTCTGGGTTCTGGAATAGACTTTGTGTGGACCCATTTGTCCCTTACCCTAAAGTGCAGGAGTCAAACTGTCTGGGTTCTGTAACAAACTTGGGGATGTGAGGTTGGAGACATTAAGACCCATTTCAAAGATATTACCACCCATTCCTCCTAAAGACCCTCACCCATCAAAGTATNTCCTGGCTGCATGTTGCCCTCTTCCTTTCCCACTGGCTGAGGTACCAGGAAGGTATAGCCTCCCCAAACCGCCTACCACCTATTTCCCCCTTGAACCTGTCATTTTCCTTTAAAGTTCAGAAGGTCAGGCTGTCTGGGTTCTGGAATAGACTTTGTGTGGACCCATTTGTCCCTTACCCTAAAGTGCAGGAGTCAAACTGTCTGGGTTCTGTAACAAACTTGGGGATGTGAGGTTGGAGACATTAAGACCCATTTCAAAGATATTACCACCCATTCCTCCTAAAGACCCTCACCCATCAAAGTATTTGTAAAGACATCAGCACATGTCTTTCCTATCGCATGCTTATCTCCCATCCTAATTTTTTTTTTTAATGTTGAAGAACCAAAGTCAGAAGTAGTTCCCAGAGGTACAGTATCACTCTGTCTCAGAAGAGACTTCTCCCCTTCCTCCCAATTTCTGATAAAGATTCATTTAATGGGGTTTTTCCCTGCCTTTTACTCAGTGTAGCAATTTTCAGACAAACCTGGAGAATGGATTGATATTTTACTGAGGTAGATGGAGTACATCATATTTTTTTTGTTTTTTTTTCTTTTAAAGTAAAGTATATCAAAACAGAGGTGATGCTGTCCTTTGTATGAGTTTTTAGCAGTGACTAAGACTCCTCCTCAAACAGGGAACAGCTGTCTCTCATCCAGGCCAGGGAAGAACAGAAAAAAAGAAGAACGGTGTTTAAAATTATGAAAGCTATTCAGTTTGTCACTAGTTTATAAATCCCAAATGTAAGTTGTGAGAGTTTCTTTTTAGTAATGATGTGGTTAGAACTAGTTTATAGTTGGAAATGTGTTGATACTCAGTTAATCTGTACAGCCTGCAGCTGTTTCTGTTTGCAAACCTCAATAAATACTATGGTGGCACTAGAGGAATGAATAACTGGAAAAGCAAAACAAGCTTCAGTAAGAACACAAGAACTTTGCAGTAGATTTTATTTGTTGTTTTGCTGCAGATGGGTCCTCCCTCATCATGAGAGAAAAGGGAGAGTAAAAGTATTTTTTTATCTTCTGTAATTTTTTTCTTCTGTTTTCCCTGTGTATTGTATAATCTCTGTCTTCCTTGTGTTTTCTCCACTGAGAGCTTTGGAACAGCATTCTAATTCAGTAACTGTATTTTATCATTAATATTGCTGCAGCACGGTATTTTGCCAGTGTTCCCATTGAGAAGCAATGGCGTAAAGTGGATTAAGTAAGTCAAGGGAGCTGTCACTTAAAGAGCTGTATTAACGTTCTCTCCCTCTTAGTACACTGAACCACAACATATGTGCAGGAAAGGAAGAGATGCAGATTTTAAACAATATTCTAGCATTTAGCGTTTAGTAGATTTTTTCCAAAATTGTTCATGTGTGGGGTTGTCCCTCTGCAGCATCATGCTGAGGTTACTGTGCTCCCTCAGCCCTGTGTGCTGCAGAGACAGGGCAGCACTGATCTCGGAGGTCAGCCTTGGTTGTGAGCTTTTTGGTGAGGAGGGAGGTGAGTGACCTCAGGTGGCAGTACCTCAGCGGATGGTCAGTGATCACAGTTCTTGCAAGGCTGTTTGTGTTCTTGAGCTTATCAATGAGACCTAGCAGTTGTGTATCCTACCCTACTGACAACCTCATAGTTACTGAGGTTGTAAAACATACACCTTTCTTTAGCACTGGACTTAAACACCAGAGTGGCCTTGCTTCCCCCTGCAAATATTTAGCATATGTTTTAGAGTTGTATTTTTGGAGTGAGTAGGTATCATTCTTACTGAGCACAGAAAGTATGTGTTTGTATTGCACTGTGGTTTTGGAAGGCACAGATTGGGCTGGACAGATGTCACAGAAGACAGAAATATATTAGGAAAAGATTCTTCTTTAGGGAAAATAGAAAAAGAAGGTATGTGAATTCTGCTGTCCTCCAGCAGGTTCTTCAGCTGGAGAGGTTTCCTAGTTTGAGTCAAAGTGGGACAGTTGTGCCCTGGAAAGACAGGGAGAACAAGATAAATGCCCAGTTTGGAAAGTGAGCAATGCTAATTCAGCATGCTGCTCAGAAAACTAACCTGACAAAAGAAAGATTTCTACAGTGTTAGTGAAATTAATCAGTTGAGTAAGACTTGGAGGGAGAACCTGGGTAATGAATAAGACAGAAAAGCATGACAGGGTAATTTACCGTAATTGTTTTTTGTTTCAATGTCCACCGTTGCTTTGTTGTTTTTTTTTTTTTTCTTCACACAGAGGAATTCAGGGAAACATTGAATGCTGGGTTTCAGTGTGCAGTTGTGAAAGTCCATTTGATTCTTAAGCATTGAAGAGTGAAATGTAAAATTACTCAGTTTCATTTCAGGAGACATTAGCTGTTAATGCTTCAGTCCATAAAAATAATCTCTTGGAGAAATGACCTTCAGGCATGTCAAAAGATCATGGGTACCTTCTCTTGTTCATTTACTGTAGCCAGTAAAAGCTGACTGGTAATCTTGGGCATCTGTGATCTTCTTTCCTCCTGTGTGATCAGGAGGAGTTAGAATACCTGCAGAGGCTTTTCAGGCATCTCTGTCTGAGGTACTGATAGCCATGAATAGATCCATATTCTGATTGCTTTCCCTCTTCTTTTGGGAAGCAAGAGATTTTGTTCTTGAATCTAACACACTGCATATAAAAATATGCATGTTCATGAAGAAAATAAACTTTTTCACCCAAAACTATTGGTGAGCTTTTGTCACTTAATCTCTGTGAGTCTGTTTTTCAAAATGGTACATTGTGGAATTCGGGAGATTTTGAGGTGTCACAGTTCCCAAAGTCATGAACCCAGTAACAGCTCTGTAGGAGCAGAGTTCTATTCTATGTGTGCTCTATATTCCAGGCCTGGAGTCACACTTGGGGCAGATGTGGCAGACAGTGTCCATTAGGTGGCTCTCGGTTATAGAAAATGCATTTTCAACTACATGCAGGCTAATTTTAAAAGACATTGGCTGTGTTTGTGTCCTGTCAGGCAATTAGAACAAATCAGGATGCCATAAATTGAGACCTTCTCAAAAGCTGATAGCTTTTGGTATCCTGAACAGACCTGGAAATACTGTCCTGTCTCTGCTTACTTCTGTTGTTGTAAAGTGTTCTCTGTTGCAGGCTCCACAAGTGAGATAAGATGGTGGTAGCATTATTGTCTGTTACAAGGCACTGTAAAATGATTATGCTGTTTCATTATGAAAAATATCCTTTCCATTAGAAACTGAAAAGGTAACAAAAGCACTTTATGACTCACTTCCAAGTGGAGCAGGGCTGCTGCAAAATTTTGCTGCTGCTTTCTTGCTTGTTCTTTAAATTAAAATTTGGTGTAGAAATGAGGAAGCAGGTGGTACTCATGCCTTCGAATGTGTGGACAGGCTGGGACAACCACTGAGTGGACTAATCTGTCCCTTTTCATTCTTTGGGCAATTAGTCCTGGAAAATAAGAATTGCAATACAAATTATGTTGGAATTACCAGAGCGACAGTTATGTGCTTCATCCCTGGTGGCTAGACTGATCTTTAGATGCAGAAAGGCACCCAGGAGGCCACCAGATTCAGGCAGAGTGGCAGGGCTGGAAAGACTTCTCCTTTCCAGAGCCAGTGAGGGCAGCTGAGGTGCGTGCAGGACTCCGGCGTTGCGGACTGCTGCTGGCTGTCTGCGAGGCGATGCCTTGCTGTTAGCTCTGCTCTCTGCCTTGGCCAGGGAGCAGAGGTTTTCCTAGCAAATCACATGCCAGCGCCCAGGCTTCACTTTCTGAAGGAGAGGTTGCAGAGGAAATGGGGCCCTTTTTTCCTTTTGGTCCACTTGTATCAAATAGCTTTCTGAAGGAAAGTAGGGCTGCTGGCTTGGGTTTCTGTAAGGGAGGAGATAAGATTTAGAGACACTGAGATACTGAGCATCACATATCAATGGCAAAGTACAGACGAGCTACAAGGAATAATGTTATTTATTGTGGAGTTTGGTGCCTTAGCAAGAGACAATATGTAGATAAATTTAACCAGTGTTTTTATTTCAGCCAACATACACAGTTTATATCAGATCTGGTATGCACAATTCCCCATGTGTCTTCTGTGACACTACACACACAAGGACATTCTAAGTAGCACTGTCAAAACAGTGTAATTTCTGCAAGACTGCTTGGGTACTCTGTCCTTATTTGATACTCTACATAGGATATATGGAAGTATAGCAAGAGTTTTTGTACAGCTTCAGTCACTGCAGGTTAGTAATCAACAGCTGTTCCACTGGTGCAATGTTCTTTTGTGAAGAGAATTTTGTGTAATCCCAACAGTGCAGTACTTCATGCTTGAAAGCATTTTCATAGATCTCCATTACAAGCCTGTCACCAGATGCATGTAATGTAGGAAGGAAACCAAAGACTTTAGGCACACATGGCTGATGGGAAAATTAGTCTAAACTGTCTAAACAGGAAAGATAGTTCGGCAGCTCTAGTGTGCTTGGGTGATTGAAACTCGTGGTTTCTTCTGTGTTTTCTACAGACTCTGTCCTTAATAAAGAGAATTATTTTGGCAGTGCTGTTGTAGGTTTCAGATGACAGCAGCAACAGATATGAGAGAAATCTCCATGTTGGTTTGCTGGGGTTTTTTTCTTGTATTAGGTTTTTGCGTATGTATTTGTATGTCCAGGTTTTGAGTAATGAGAAGGTTAAAAGTTGCATTTAAGCACTGTCTCCATGTCTGTATATTGGCTTCCTGATGAATTCTGTCTGTCTTTCTATTGTCTCCTGGTATTTATTCATAAAAGCACAACTTGCTTCCAAAATAATCGCGAGTTTGAAATTTGGCTTTAAGGTTTCAGAAGCATGGTTCACTTCACAATGAACGCATTAAAGGCAGTGATATATAGTGAGACAGTTCCCAGGGGATTCTAAGTCATCCATATCAACGCTGCCAAAAATGTTCTTGCTAGGGGGAAGAGGGGAGTGGGTGGACCTTGGCATTATTTATGGGCCACTCACAGCCTTGAACTAGAAGGAAATCAGAGGTAGGCTGCAGTATTCGCCCTCAGTGCAGTGGCACCCGGGCAGTCTGGATCCCATCCCAGGAGTTAGACAAAGCCCTCTCTGGCACACTTGTGCGGTAGCAGAGCTGGCGCCATCATGGCGCTTCAACACCTCTCCTAACTCCTGGTGCCTCCCTCGCTCTGAACAAAGGCGTGCCTCCAGTGAGCACAGCAGCCGTTCACTGGTGGGCACTTGGAATGATGTGTCATCCTAGAGTCCCCTTCTGTGCTTGCCTGCAGAGCAAGTCTGGAAACGTGACAAGAGTTTTTATCACTGTGGAGCACTTGCCGTGTCTCTCTGGAGGCAGCAGTGCCGGGTCTCTCCATAGGCCAGCTGGCCTCCTTTGGCTGCAGTGGGGCATTGCCTGGGCTGTTATACTCAACAGCATCATGTCTTCGTGGTGTTACCCACCCAGCATCTGGGGTGCTCCACACGCTCCCTTCTGTCTCCTCAGGGTTTTCCACAACTCACGGCTGTGTCTGTTCTATAGGATGGAGTGTTCTTGGTCAGTCTTTCCAGAATGTGCTGGATGAGTCTTTAGAGCCCCTAGAAAGATATGGTACATGAATTGGTCTATTACCTGTCATATGCTTTGCAGGACTGACAGTTTTGACCAAGTGAAAAAATAGGATTTTTCTTAATCTAGTCTGCATTGGATTGCTAAAAAAAACCAAAAAAGTGTTAATATTGCACAATGTTAATACTACAGAAATTATTCTGCATTGGCTTCAGTATCATATGCAAGAGAATTAGTCTGAGTGTTTGGATGACTCATTAATCAGTCTACTGCTAGGCTCCTTGTCTCCTGGTGCAGAAACCACAGGGGGTGAGCTGGGCAGAAAGGTGAGCACAGATGGAATTCACAGGTCTGTACAGTAAGTGCAGGTACTGAAACCCAGAGATTCACGCAAGGCATTTGTGATGAGGACACTACGGATGCCTGCGTGAGAACTGTGCACTCTGTGCATACAAGTCTGCTGCCTGTCTGCCTGAAGATGGCAGGTGATGCAGTTCGGTGTTCATGCATGCTCGTGGGAAACGTGTGTGAACAGTTTTTTAAAAAACATCATTAAATGCTTTGCTTTTTAAGTGCTAGCATATTCTGGGCAGAAAGCTGCTCCAGAGGCTTGGCTTTCCTTTAGGGCTCTGCCCTTCCTTTGCTGAAAATCCTGGTGCTGTGCAGTAGGTAGCTCAGCAGAGAAGAAGGTGCTGCATGAAATAATCATCAAGATATAAAACTTAGAGTGAGGATAAGCCAAGAATGAACAAAGCAACCTTCAGAAGTTCCCAGGAGTCTATGTAACAGTCGTGAGGAGGGTGAGCAGCCTCAGCAGTTTGGCAGCAGGCACCTCTGTTTTTCTCAAGAGCCAGGCTGCTTTAGGACTCAGCTATCAGGTAATATCAGTGTAAATCTGCATGAGTATGCCCTGAAGGATGTTCTCTGTCTCTGTTCAACAGGATGGCCTCCTTTGCAAACACTGTTTTTCATAACATAGTATGTATATAAATAAATCATTATAATTAGAGAGGTGCACAGATTTTCCTCTCCATCTCAGAAAAACACATTTTCAGCACAGCTTGCTGTGGGAGTGAAAAGATCCTTTATTTCCTAGTCTGTGATAATCCATAGATTTGCCAGGTTTCTCTCACATGTGTATTTTAGGTTAGGCATTCCTTAGCAAAATGCCCTATTGGTAGATGAACAACACCCCCACAAGCAAGGTCTGTCTGTGGACACTTGCACAACCTGATGGAGAGCTAGTAGAATATTTCCATGCCTTTGAAATTTAGTTAGCAATTATGGATAAGTTCTGGCATGTGTCTGGAGATGGGATACAGAGCTTGTGCCTTCTTTGAAATGTTGTTCCAAATTGTTTAGAAATGCTAAGTGTTGATTAAAAAAAAAAAAAAAAAAAGGAAACCTGGAAGCCAGCTGTCTGGAAAGCTTTCAGAGAAGTGCAGGTATGCTCCACCATCCTTAGGCTCTTTCTAGAGTTGCAGAGTTTAGCATGCGTTTGTCCATAAAAGGATGAGGTTGAATACTTCAAAATCACACAGGTACTTCAAACCACCTCTGCTAAGGCTGCCACTAGTGGAAGAAATGATCGGAAGTGGTGCTTTCCATCTGTCACTTTATTCTGTTTTGTTTATACAGGTGTGTCTCTACTGGATCAGGTCAAGGTTCACAGGGTTCAGTCTGTGCCCAGGGAATATAACGTAAGAATGGGGTAGGCATATAGTGCATTCCTAGAATATACCACTAATCTCTAGCAATTTGTGGTCCAGCACTTTCTTAAGCCACAAAAAATCTTTGTTTGTTTCAATAGCCTTTGGTGGACAAATACATTGTATTTTTCTTCCATCTGGGGTTTTTAAATATGGGTGACGTTTAGCACAGTCAGTAACATCCTGTGGCAAGGAGTTTCATGAACTACTTGGGTTGTGTGAATGCAGCTCATTTTTATTTTTTCCTTTTAGCCTACCTGACATCCACTAGTTTTTGCAAACTTGGAAAACATTTGCTTCCTGTAAATCTGTTAATAGTTTTTAAACCACATATTTAATGTCTTTTTATTAATGGAAGTTTATTTTCTCTCACACCAGTAAAAATTCATAGAATATGTTGAGTTGGAAAGGACCCACAAGGACCATGGAGTCCAACTCCTGGCCCTGCACATAACACCCCAATAATCATAGTATGTGAGTGGTGGCCTGAGAGTGTTGTCCAAAGGCCTCTTGGACTCTGCCAGGCTTGGTGTTATGACCACTTCCCTGGGGAGAGCCTGTTCCAGTGACCAACCAGGTGAAGAAGCTTTTTCTAATATCCAACCTAAACCTCCCCTGACCCAGCTTCAGGCCATTCCCTTGGGTCCTGTCACTGTCACCAGAGGGAAGAGATCAGTGCCTGCCCCTGCTCTTCCCCTCACAAGGAAGTTGTAGCTGCAGTGAGGTCTGCCCTCAGTCTCCTCCAGGCTGAACAGATCGAGTGACCTCAGCTGCTCCTCATACGGCTTCCCCTCCAGACCCTTCACCATCCTCATGGCCCTCCTTTGGGCACTCTCCAATAGCTTTATATCTCTCTTACATTGTGGCACCCAGAACTGCCCCCAGCGCTCGAGGTGAGGCTGCCCCAGTGCAGAGCAGAGCGGGACAATCCCCTCCCTTGCCCGGCTGGTGATGCTGTGCCTGATGAACCCCAGGACAGGGTTGGCCCTCCTGGCTGCCAAGGCACTGCTGACTCTTGTTCAGCTTGTCACAGACCAGGACCCGCAGGTCTGTTTCCATGGGGCTGCTCTCCCAGCCTCTTGTATCCTGGTCTGTCTGTACATTCAGGCTTGCTCTGTCCCAGGTGCTGGGTTGCATCACTTGTCTTTATAATGATTGGTGATTGCCCAGTCCTGCAGTTTGCCTAGGTCTCTCTGCACGGCCTCTCTGCCTTCAACAGCTCTTCCCAATTTAGCATTGTCAGCAAACTTGCTTAGTGTCCCTTTGAGTTCTGTATCCAAGTCATTAATGAAGATGTTGAAGAGCACTGGCCCTAAGGAGGAGCCCTGTGGAACCCCGTTGGTGACAGGTCACCAGTCTGATGTGACCCCATTCACTGTCACCCTTTGTGCCTCACCTGTGAGCCAGTTGCTCACCCACGCCATGACGTATCCAGAAGGATCTTGTGAGAGACAGTATCAGAAACTTTACTGAAATCCAAAGGTTTTACATCACTCATCTTCCCTTGATCAGCTATGTGGATTACTCTGTCATAAAAGAAGATTAAATTTTACAAGCAGGATTTTTCCCTCATGAACATGTCCCTCATGGCTATGACCAATGAATGTGTTGTCCTTCAGGTGTTTTTCAATACCCCACAGAGTAATCTCCAAAATTTTGTCAGTCACTGAAGTGAGACTGTGACAGGCCTGTAGTTTCCAGGCTCATCCTTCTTGCCCTTCCTGGAAACTGGGGCATCCTTCTTGCCCTTCCTGGAAACAGCTGCCAGTCAATTGGGACCTTTCCAGATGTCCAAGACCATTCAAAAATCAGTGAGAGAGGCCTTGTAATTGACGTCAGCCAGCTCTTTAAATATTCTCAGATGAATCCCATAGGCCCTATAGATTTACAGGGATCCAGCTGGAGCAGCAGATCATGCAGAAGTTCATGTCTCTGTGAAGTGATCATCCTCATGCTGTAACAGGACAATGTTACTTCTGCACTACCTTTTGCTATTAATGTATTTTAAAACACTTTTTATTATCCCCCACAGTACTGGCCAGCTTCAACTCCAGTTGAGCTTTGGCCACACAAATTTTCTCCCTAGAGTAGCAAGCAGCATCTTTGTATCTCAAATAATTTATTTAATTTAAAAAATTACTGAAATGCAAATTAGANGTAGTTTCCAGGCTCATCCTTCTTGCCCTTCCTGGAAACTGGGGCATCCTTCTTGCCCTTCCTGGAAACAGCTGCCAGTCAATTGGGACCTTTCCAGATGTCCAAGACCATTCAAAAATCAGTGAGAGAGGCCTTGTAATTGACGTCAGCCAGCTCTTTAAATATTCTCAGATGAATCCCATAGGCCCTATAGATTTACAGGGATCCAGCTGGAGCAGCAGATCATGCAGAAGTTCATGTCTCTGTGAAGTGATCATCCTCATGCTGTAACAGGACAATGTTACTTCTGCACTACCTTTTGCTATTAATGTATTTTAAAACACTTTTTATTATCCCCCACAGTACTGGCCAGCTTCAACTCCAGTTGAGCTTTGGCCACACAAATTTTCTCCCTAGAGTAGCAAGCAGCATCTTTGTATCTCAAATAATTTATTTAATTTAAAAAATTACTGAAATGCAAATTAGAGAATACTTAAAATGTGGTGTGGGGGAGTATATTGGTAATGTACATTATTTCTCCTTCCTGCCCAATCTTGTTTTGATGGCTCAATACTGGGAAAAATATTTGGTTTTCCTTGCTGCTGTTGGAGGCTTCTTGTTAAACTGTAAAAATATGATTGTGGAACTTCTAGATATATTTCTTTTGTCTTCCATTTTGGAGTATTTTGAGTACTTCTAGCACTGCATGAGGAGGAGGGGGTCAGGAATCAAGGAGATCCTGTTCTGCTTGTGCATACAATAGCAGAGATTAGGGATTTTACATATTTAACAAAGACTTGCTTGTTTTTTCATAGCATTTGGTAGTCATTGTTTTAGTGTGAGAGAGGAGGAAACTCTGACAGTGAAATTCCTCTCCTTTCTTGCAGCTCAGGTTTGGTTTCTTAATTGCCATATCATCATCAGCATCACCACTCATCAGCTCTGCCTGCAGATGGTGAGACCTGAGTTGCCAATCTGGTGAGCTGGCCCAGCAGTTGCCAAATCCTCCTCCCTCTCAAACCAAAAGATTGTTTCCCTTCCCACCAGCATTATGACTAATCAAATTTCAGTAGGGCTTATTTGCAGGGTAAAATGTCACTGAGGAGTCTGCTTGGTACTAGGTGACCTGAGTACTGTCCCTCCAGGTTGTGACCTGGTGGCCACTGATGGGCTGTGGCTAGGCTGGACACAGGTAAAGCGGGGTGGAGATGCAGGTAAAGTCTCCTAAACTCATGGTACCAGGTGACCATTGTGACTTTGAGAGAGACTGGAACAGATAACCAGCATGGCCCCTGCAGCTGGCACAGCTAGTGGTGACTGCTTTCAGGAGGCTACTGCTGTCATCTTACTTACCCCATGGTGTCTTTGACTGGGTCATTACCCTCCTCCCCCTCTTACTTTTTGCTAAGTTCACAAAGGTGAGTGGTTTTTTTAATTTTATTTTTGGATAAAGGCTCAACTGTAGGTAATGGATCTATGTAGTTTCAGACAAAGCTTTTCTGTTGATGAAGGACAGCAAACGGATAGATAGAAGTGATTGGTTCTGTGTCCACACACAGCAAGTTGTAGTCTTTTGGTCACACAGGTGACAGGATTTACCAGGCAGCTTTCTGTGCCATGGACTAGTTTACTTTTCTCTGCAGTGCAATCCACGCCCCTGGGAGCAGACTCTGTCCTATTACCAAGCAAAAAAGCTTTGTAATTCCACTTGAAAGAAAGGTGCCAGACTGGGGCACGTCCACTGCCTGCTGATCTTACATCTCTGAGCTGTTTAGCAGTGCAGGTGAGCTAAGTGGCGCAGAAAGCAACCGCTTTCCATGGCTTATGCACTCCATGGGATCCTCTCCAATGCTTTTTAAGGGACAACAGAGAAACCCACTAATATCTGATGAAAGTACAGAGTCTTCTTCAGACTGTGCCAGTTAGTTAGCAAATAATTTGTTCTTTTAAGAAGCTTTAGACTCCACACGTGTATGATTTTTGTAAACCGGTGGAACTTACTTCTTTATAACAAAACTGAAAGAACTTTAAATTTTCAATTCCAAGTTTCAGTTAGGGTTAGGGTTACTTGCTTGCTTTCTGGGATGCTGTTAAGAGAGTGAGTGTCACTGGGTCATTGCTCTCAAGCTCTCCAGTCCCAAAGTGGAAAGTAAACTCATGCAGAAGACTTGCTCTAAGGAGAGCCATTCTTTCATAGCAGGAAAACCACTCTGATCTCACAGGGTTACTGAGAAACGTAACTGTGTTACTGTCCTGCTTGAGAGCCATGGGTAGGGAGGCTTACTTAGACACCAGATCTTCCGGTATAATTTTTTTGTGACTAATTCAGCACATAGTAAAAATTACAAGTGAGCAGGCTGCTGATCTAAGGATTTTTTTCACTAGTCCAGGTATTTTTTTTCAAATGCCGTACTAGAGGAGGGCATTAGTTTGTGCACAAACATGCCTGCTTTTCATATGGAAAAACTCAAAATGCTAAAAACTAGATGCATTTAGGGTCCTGCAAAGGCATGACTTTACCCCAAGAGAAGTGGGAGCATCATGGATTATAAATGTCATGTAACTGGGGCATATAATCCAAGAGGTAGGTTTCATCATTTTCCTCATCAACTTTATGAGTTGGTGGAGAAAGCAGGCAGGCTCCTGCAGTGGATGACGTGGAGCAGTCGCTAAGTTTCGACGCCAGCTCTTGGGAGGAGCTCCATCTGTTCCCCTCCTGGACAGAGGAAGGCCTCCATGCTTAATATTAAAGGGGGAGCTAAACGTTAGAGACATAAAAACTCCTTGGTTAGGAAGCAACTCATAATTAACAATATGCATCTTTTTTGGGTGCTAGACAGTGAGTGATACCTGAAAGAGTCAGACTCAATCCCTAGTTGGCAATGTGATTTCCTTACTCCTCTTGCTGACCAGAAAGGTGGCTAAGTAGCCAGTGTGGACCCCTCAGCATCCCCTGATGACCTGCTCTGGCAGGATGTAGAGCACCGAGTGACCAGGGCCATATCCCACGTTCCTGCCTGGCCCCCAGCAGGTAGATGGGCAGAAATTGTCCCAAGGTGCCACTGGCTGCCTTAACCTGCTGATTACTGTCCCTCTGTGCCCTGGGCAGCAGCGGCTCACGAGCCATTGCAGGAAGCAGCAGAGCTGTGTAACCCTTGTCCTGTGCAGTTTGCTTTTGACAGCTATGACAGCCAGCAGAGCTCTGGCTTCAGATGTAGTGTAATGATTAGTGTAACACACAAATAATAATTTTGTTGTAACATCTGCCATCCTCTCGGGGTGAGGCTGTGTGTTTTACCCGTGGGCTGACAGTTGCTGGATGCATTTCGTTAGGTTCCCAGACACACCCTGGTTTCTGTATAATTGATGTGCTTATTAAAAAGGGAACAGAAAAACCTCTTCTGTTCCCAATACCTGATTTAATAATAAACTCTCATTTCTGCCTGTGAACAAGTCTTCTTTCACAATGCTAATCTCACACCTTTGGCTATTATGGTCTGCAGTTACGAAAGTAGAAGATAATTTTTGTTGGCCATTGAAAATACAGGAGAAGAGTTTTGCGGTTTTTATCTTTTTGCTGCTTTGTATGGGAGAAACACACTGAAAATCTGCTCCCTTAAAACTAGCAGTTTTCATCTTTTTAAAAAGAAACAAACAACAACCCAGCTTCTTGCACTAGATGGCAGTGTGGATAGTTCAATGGGGAACTTGCTTTATTTAGAAAAATCATAAGATTGATGATAGAAAGCATTTAGCATTAAAAAAAATCACTTTCTAGTGAGGGCAAAATCACTTTTCATTGCTTCTCCACCACACATTTGTGCTGGGGAAAAATGTGTATTCCAGATCTGAAAAGCTTGTATAGGATGTGCCAGTTTTCAGCATTACAAATTATTGCATTTTTCTCCTTTTCATTTCCTCCTCTTACCTCTCAGAAGAGATGAGGTCCTGGAGGGCTGAGTGTTCATCTGCACACTTCTAAAGATGTGTTGCTGCTGTCCTGCCTGAGGAGGATTCTGCTGAATGAAGGGGGACAATTGCTAAATATTGAGAAGTATGCTAGAATTATTGGCTATGACTGCACATTACTGGTCAAGGGTTAGCAGTGGATGAATAGGTGTATCAAGTTGCAGATATCTTGAAGAAATTTTATCAAATTATCAAAATGAAGCCATAATTAAGAAAAATATGTCATCCTCCTATACAGGTGAAATATTAAGCACAGTAGATAAACTTAGTTAAATCAGGATGCTTGTCCCACACCTGAGTGCCAAATGTGAGTGTAAAATCCTGGTGAACACTGGCAATCTTTTACTGAAACTCAGTAGTGCTGCTTTACATTGAAAGAAACTGAAGGGCAGACCTGAACTGAGCCGTGGTATCTGAAGCTCTCCTCCGACTAGATGGTCATGAGCTTGTTGGATGCTGGGAAAAATAGTGGTCCCTGTTCTGAGCCATGTATGCCAAGGCATGGGTCTCTGAGATGGTGGGCTTTGTGGGTCCACATTTTCTCTTTAGCAAGACCTGTTTACCAGAAGAGGGAAGGGATTTCACCTGGAAAGAAAGTCTAGATAATCAGTGACAAATCCACTTGCATTTATTTTGAGTTAGGAAAAGAAGTTGCTATCAGGTGTCAGAAACTGCTTCTACTCAACTTACCTCTTAAAGTGCCATGCAGGCACCTCTGCAGAAAACTTAGATTTATTTTAGATGTGTAAAAGTGTATTTTCACCAAGTGTTTCGTGGTATGTCCTTTAGCTCTCATACATAATGCAAATAAAAAATTAAGATTAGTGATTTGAGACCAATTATCAGAAAGGTTTTAAGGTAAAGCTAATTATGTTGCTAGGGGAGAGAATTATGAAACTTTTAATTGCAAATAGGTATCCAATACCCAGATGCTCTTACACTGAAGTGACAGCATCTTCCCATGGCTTGTGCTGTCTGTATGAGATAAAATTATAAAAGATAAAATAATAATGATAAAAATACCCTAGACAATCAACAGTAGGAATAAATTGTGGCTTGCAGACTGTCAAACCTGACATCTATTAACTAACACATGTAATGTTACGTGCGTCTATATAACAAAACCTTTCAAATAAAAATGCACCTTGTTTTTGTAAAAATAGTGAGAAGAGTGCAAGCAGGTTTGGGAAAAATAAAATAATTTAATTGATGTTCTTAATGTGTTTAATATAAGATACATTTAATTGGTTTAAATACATTAAATATATTTCATTATTTTAAATATTTAATATATTTACTATAAAAGTTTAATTAAAAATTAATATATTTAATATAAAAGTGTTTTAATCCTTAAGGTCAGCTGACTAGAAACAAAATGGTCAGACTGCTGAGCTTAACAAGCTTAATTTTTGTATTTGCAGGGTCCATATTCTTTCCTTGTCTTGTTCAGATGTCTGCTAGTTAACACACTGCATTATTTTTTAATATGAATACAGCTCAGAGTTTGTCCACAAATATATGCTATTAGAATGAGTAATTATTCTCTGTTGTCCACTGCTCTTTGCCTATTGTTTGTTAAGATTCTCTATATCAAGTTTCTTAGGCAGAAATTGCTCTGTGGTATAGCCAGTTAGACACTCAGATGCAGATTATATTTCTTTCAAGCAAAGAGAACAAATTGAGTGACATTTACTTTCCCTCTCTGAATGATTGTAAGGGGCACTGCTGAGGACTGGTCTGCATTTCAGTGCCTTGGATGAAAATTTGCAAAATGCTGCTGCTGTCACAGCTGTGTCCTCCTAGACAGGGATTTAAAGTGTATCTGTGGGAAGACGTGGAGGGCAAAGAAGGAGCCCAGATGTTATAGAGGAATTTCTTGTGCAATTGCTCTGCTTTGCCTGAGTAGGAAAGCTACAGGACTGCGTAAAACAATTACTGCTTGGACATGAAACTCCGATCCTGCTGCTCCAGGGAATCTTTGTGGTTGAAAAAGGGCTGTCTTCTAAGTACAAGATAACTGAAAACTTAGACAAAGATTAGGCTCTTGCTGAAGAAGCACATCTCATCTAAGCAGAGCTTGTGACTGCAGCCTCAGCTAACCTTTCTGATGATCCTGCAGGCTGCTGGGCAGAGAGTGGGTCTAGTCTGTGGTTCTGCTGGTACCTGCTCAATTTCTCACCCCTTCTTTAGCTCCCCTCTTAAATGTGTCTCTGCCACAATTCACAGCCATGCTGAAAGTTGCCATCCTTCATTCTACTAATAAAATTGGACTTCCAGCCATTTAAAAAAAAGTCACTTTTTGCTTAACTGTTAAACTAATTGATGTTGTGGTTTAAGCAAGGGTGCAATTCATTCCCCTGTCATCATGGGAAGATATTGAGTTATTTATTTTAAACATCTAGGATTTTGCTTAAATACAGAACAAACCAATCTCTAGCCTTATCTTGTTTTGAGATAGATAACAAGGTTAGTGCCACAACATATTATGTGGTCAGATTAGTCTACGTATATCTAAGTGTCCAGGTTCTGAAATGAATAAGCAGTGACAAGTCTCAGAGCAAAAGTTAGGAAAGCTGTTCTGGGTAAAGAGAATGCAGCTGGTTTGGTACATAAACTGCACAACATGTACGAGTTCAAAAAAAAATAAATATGGAAAAAAGATGCTTCAGTTTTCACTTCATACAAACCATCTGTTTTCTCTGCCCGTCTTGTATTTGAAAAGGATAACAAAACTAGTATGTATTACTTTTTCTTCTACTCTCCTTTTTTTAGCAAAAATAAATCAATAAAAATACACATCCTTTCAGTTCTCTTTCTCCTTCATGATCTCCTCTACCAGTACATTATTTGCACTGTATCCAGTATAGGGGAATATTTCTGGATGACCATTTCCCCAAGGGTGCTTATTAAGAATTATTGCTCTTTGTTTAGTACGACAGTGTGAAATAAACAAACAAATAGAAAACTCAACCCCTCCTTCCAGCTGGGAGTTACAGCTGACCTTAAAAGTGAGCTAGCAGTGCCAATGAAAAGGCTGTGGTCTACCAAAGATAAATGGAAATGAATACATGCTATAATATAAAAGTTACAGAAAATTGGGTAATGACTGGTTTATATTATACTGTAACCACTGGGCTGAATGTGCTTGAAGTCAAGTATATTTCTGTGAGTAAGCGAAGAGGAATTTGGTGACAGGAGCAATTGTTAAATGTCAGTGCCTTCACTAGGGGCAAAGGGAAGCTTGATTTGTGCAGTTGTGTCTTGCTGATAGGATGTCTCCCACAGAAGTGAAGCCTCTGTAGGAAAAGATTGGGTTGCTGCAAAGCAAACTCGCCCAGTACTCTCAGCACAGTTTTTTAGAAAATTGTCTTGATTAAATACTGGCTGAATCAGTTTGAACTGAGAGGAATGTGGAGTTTCCTGAAGAAGTAGACATAGTGCTGGGAAATGAGATTTGTAGTCCTTTTATCTATTGATTATTCACCATTTGTCAGTAAATAAGATTGATATTACTGCCAGGTTTCACACTGGCCTTAGCCAGTTCTGCTCTCAATAGTTGAAGGTGTGCTGAAAAACTTATATTTTCCAGGTAGAGCAAAAAATAGATATACCTTCTTATTTTATGTATTGAGTCTTGTACTACTTAATGGAAAATGGTCACACCTTGCAAAATACTAAAGGCATCTGCATCTGAAAGGCTTTGGCCGGAGAGGTTGACTAAGCTTAGGAAGCAAGTAACAAAATTAGAGTTTACAACTTTGACTTCTCCATCTTGGAGAAATTTTGTCTGAAAATTCTAGTTTCACTTGATGAAGTTCAATCATTCAGTCAATTTTTGGGCAATTAAACCATTTTCAGAGTGGGTTACACACCGAGAAACAGACCCATATGTATGAGGTTAGCCACACTGTTCATGTGGGAGCTCACAGCAGTTGCTGTGAACCTGGGCTCAACTCTGCTGTGAACTTACTGAAACAGCTGCTTATCAGTTGGCATGGGTCACTGCTTTCACATTTTTACTGCTAATGCCTGGGAAAGTTGGGTGTTTGTGCATCCTGTGCCTGCCTATTGTTAATACTCCCTCTGACATTCTGCAAAACAGGGGGGAATAATAATAATACCTTGTGCTTGCTGTTAGCTTTCAGTTTGTCAGCTTTCAGTATCCCCTGGAATAAAGTTAAAGGAAATGTCTGGGCTGCAGAACTGGGCTGGAGGGCAGGATGGGGCAGCCCAGGCTTTGGTTTGGGGAATATGCATATGCACACTGTCTTCAGCAGGTCCCGGCGCTGCAGGCTGGTCTGGGAAATAAATTACTCAATTACTAAACTGGCAGTGTCTCTTTGTGGGTGTTTTTGCTGCTGTTTTCACTCCGTGAATGGGCCTGCGGTGAGATCTTAACCATCTTGCAGGAGCAAAGGCAAGGCACTGCAAGCTAGTAGCGGTGCAGACCACAAGCTGTGTGGGAGCAGCCACCATCGCCTGTGAAACTTGCTCCCCTGCATCTTGGGAGGCTTACAGATCTTGGTATTTGGGTCAAAACTCAGAGGCTTTTAGGAGTGTTAAAGTCTAGCATGTTACTAGCATAACTGCCTGAGTGGATTCCTGCCTTTTGAAAACCAAACAGGGTCCTCACTATTCCATTAGATCTTGCCGTTGTTAGCTGACTAGTCTCCATATTCGCATAGAAGATGTTCCTGGCAAAAACAGCGTATCTCTTGGCTTGCCACACATCTCCCTCTCCTGCTTTGCTTTGAATTGCGTTGGTTGGGAATATCAGGCAGCCTGCTGCAGCACCTGTGTTATGGGGGCAGGAGCTATGGTCCTGCCGAGAGCAGAGGTATTTTCCTGTTTACACCTGTACAGAGACTCAGAAATTTTCTAACAAAAGTTTGCTAAAACTAGCACTAGCACAAGGCTGCACAAGTCATTGTGATGCATTTTGATTTTGTAATATACATAAGTAACAGTCATTTAATCAATAGATCTGGCAAGATCAAGAACAGGACTGATTAGGACATAAAGAATAGACAATAAATAAATAAAATTAATAAATAATCTCTAGAGGTTGGTGTGTGAGAGAGTTGGCAGGAAATAATTAAAACACATTCACGGGGAGATTTGTTTATCTTTTAGTCCTGTTATTTATTCCTCCTACTTTTCACTAATGCAAATTTCCGCCCATGCTGTAACTATGAGCTGGTGCAAAACACAGCTGGCCCTGAGGGAAACGTGATGTTTATTCCCCCTACTCCCTTTAGTGGTTGCTCTGTAGAGGTATGCAATGCTATGCCCACTGATGATTTTAGCAAATCTGGGAATAAACTGGGTAGGTTCCACCTGATTGGGAGCAGAAACCACATGCCTTGATACCAAAGCTGAAAATAAAAAAAGTAATTGCTTCATAGTGTTGCACAAATAGGTTTTAAGTGTTGTGGTTTGAACGTTAAAAGTGAATTTTTACTGTCATTAATCACTGTTTGGATGCTGAAGAGGGCATCCAAGTTTTTTAATGGTAAGGTAAGTTTTTTTTAATGCATGGTAAGTTTTTTAATGAGGTCATTTTCTGGAACTGTGAAACTTTGTTTAAAAAGAAAAAAGCTAATTTTTGTTGAAAATGTGATTGCCATTGGGGTGCATTGGAAGAAGTTTTGTTCTTGTGGAAACCATCTTTTGTTCTGAAATAATCTGTGTTGGTATTCTGAAATCTCACTCTGAGGTGCTATTTTTCTTTGGGGTCAGGTTTTTCCGAGTTCCTTTATACACAGATAAAGCTGTGCAGCTGCCACTCAGTGACACCACGCAGGATTGCAGCTGCATTGTGGAGAGTGTGCCCCACTTTGGGAAAGAGGATGGTATTTAGTAGCCCAACTGGAATTTGTTGAGATGAGCTCCATTCAGTAGCAGCAATTCATATTGGCAAGACCGAGTGCTTCTCAGTGGTGCAGAGAAAAGAGCTCAAGAATCTGTCATCCTCATCATGAGTGATAATGCGGATGAGCACAGTGGCTCGTGGAACATGCTACAGTACTTTGCTCTGCGTGATGAATGGATGGGACTAAAAATGTTTCTGAAGGACTGCCCAAGTATCTTCGTGCTGCTTGTTGTCTCTGATTTTATTGCGTCCTCCCTTCAGAAACGGGCAAATGGAGTAATGTCTAATTTCTAAGTAACTACAAAGTTCAGCCTGCAATACTTATTTTTCTGGAACTAATGCCTTTAAAGTTGTTCACAGGTAGAAATTAGTTACATCTTTAGACAGCAGTTGTCTCTTTCCATCATGAGTCAACTCTAACTTGCAGTATTTATCAACACTTTTTAATAAGATGAAATTTGTATTTACAGATAATATTCATATGCATAGAGTAGCAGTGATTCCTAAAGGTTTTTTTAATGTGTGTTATCATCATTGTTGCTTTGAATGCTATTTTGTTATTGCAGCAATGTAAATACACATTAATCTCATGGCTTCTGGGAGGGGCTGGCTGGTGTCTTCACAGGTCTAGAGAGTGTAGGGAGTGATTTCTGCTGTTGTGTCCCACCTTGCCTCAACAACCTGTGTGCTGCTGAGAATGAACAAAATGTTCTCTCCACAGCTGCATTCCTTCTGCCACTGTTCACTGCTGCCAAGTCAATAAAATGAAAGTGGAATTTTTTAAAGCTGCCTTTTTTCTTTTTTTCTTTTTTTTAACCTTTAATGCTTTTTGCTTTCTGAGCAAAGAGCTGCTGATGCCAGATGTTATATCTGTTCAGGTTTTGCCTTCCCACATACTTGCTAATTGGCACTTTTGGGAATGTTTGTTTCTGCAGCTTTTTTTGAGCATAGCAGCCGCATGTAAAATCTTTTAGGAGGGGAGGAGATGGAGTGGTGTCCGCACACACAGCTGTGTTTATTTCCGTATGAGCTAAAAACTGCCCAGCTCCAAAATACACAGCCACAAAGGGAGCACCACCAGAGCAACCATAGGTCACCTTATATATGGAGTCAGGGTTTATGTGCCTGGCCTGCAGCAAGGCCAGCTGCCTCAAGCTCTCAGCAGAGAGAGGTAAACACCATGAAGAGCAGTGCATTTGTGGGTGTCGCTGAGCTGATAGGGAGATGATGGTGGGAGGCACCTTGAAAACCTTGGTTTATGTCTGTAGCTCTTGTGTGAGAGGCCAACTCCTACTTGAGAGAAAAATCCCATTAGTTATGGACCAAGAAATCTTGCTGTTAAACACTGATGCTAAGAAATTTGTTTCAATCCTTTTTTATGCTACTCCTTTCCCTGCAGCTGGGAGCAGACTAGATCACAGAGAGGGATGTTCACATATCTTGCAGCTCTGGTAGTCCCTGCTGTACTTTGATTATCAGCAGGTCTCCAAGTAAGCTTTGAAAGTCCTTTGCTGCTTCTGCAAGTCCTGCAACGAGCTCCCTAAGGAAAATGAAGGACAAATACCACTGAAAATCTGCAGTCTACTTTTTATGCTGCAGTCTCCGCCACTAAGTTAACCCGTCCTATTTCTATCACAATTTTTCAAGAATGTATTCTGGTATCTGAGTTATAATACAATAAAATAACCCTGATTTTATTATGTTACTCTGCAGTATGTTTAGCCCCCATGTACTTATTTACAAAAAAAAAAAAAAAAAAAAAAAAAAACNCAATATATTTTTTAAAAAAAAAAAAAAAAAAAAAAAGAAGAAGCTACCCACCACAAATTTTCTCAGCAATCATAGCTACCTAGTTATTATTCTAGAGCAACTGTTGATGTGTGATTTATGCACCAAAAGACAAACACCACAATTCTCTTAAAATCAGCTGAGAGTTGGTTCTAGTTAAGCAAACAGAGAGATACATGCAAAGGTTTGAGATCTTATGCTGCAGCTACAAGACTTCAGTTAAGGATGAAATTTGCAATCATCCACTTCTTTATTCACTCTCAGATGCAAGCACAGTTCACAGGGTAGAAGTTGGTGTAACTTGGGACATCAGTTTGCAAGGTGGATGTTGCCCAGTAAGCCTTGACCAAATTTTAGACCTGTCCGTGATTAACTTTTGCTTTTCTAATTTTAGTGGGAGTGAAGACAATGTAAACTGAAGAAGCTTCCATAGGAGTTTTGTTGTTTAAGTGCCATTTAGCTTTCTTAAAATTGGCCCTTAAAGAACATGCCTTGCTTGACAGTTGATGATGAAAATAGTACTCGTCTACATGCCCTCAAAGGCTCATGTGCCTGAGCTATCATATAATGAATTCAGCTATATTTATAAGGAAATTAATGCTGGTTTTCACCATTTAAGAGCTTTATTTTGATGTGTGACCTAGCTAGTATTTTCTTTCTTGGAAAGGTCCTATTTTCCTAGCAGTTGTTGTTCAGTGTGATGGTGGCAGGTAAGAAGCATACCAATGTCCTCAGATAACTCAAAATAACTTTCATCTGGGTTTGTATTTCTTCTCCCAATTATGAGTAATTAATTCTGTGCTGTCAAATAATTAATATATAGCAAAAATAAAGCATTTGAATTTTAATACTCTGTTACATACATAAATATAGTCTTCTGCTTAAATAATATTTTTAAAATAATAATTTACGCAGTGTTCATTTCACTTCTTAAGGTGTGTCATCTGCAACCTTAGCATTGTTTACCTGATGTTTCTTCTCTTTTCTCTTTACATTTTTCTGGTGAAGCAGATACACTGTGTTGGAAATATTGTCCTGTTTACAAGAATTATTTTGTACTGCCAATTCTGTTCTGGTAGAGGTAAACTGTAGCACGTTTTGTGCCTGTACCTGTGTAGTCTTTGAAAATCGGGTCATGTTCTTCTCGACAAGGAGTCTCCCCAGCTTCAATGATTGCAGAGAGCTTCTCATCTTGATGGCATTCTTCCTCCCTGAAAGAGGAACTGCTTTTTTGAATAGGGAAATACAGAATATTTCTAAATACTGTGCAATCTAATGTCTTAAATCTATTATTTACCCTATTGCTTAATGGCAAAGGAATATGCCCTTTGTATGATAGGTATATATAATATATGTGATGGCATTTAAATGTAGGGAATGGAAAATGAACTGTCTACTTAATGAAAATTTTGCCTGCTTACATGTTTTCAGCTTTTGAAACTTCACTGCAGGCTGACATCAGCACGCAGCCTTAGTTTTGTTTATTTTCTTGGCAACATTTTGATACTGGATGTACATTATTAGAAACAAAGGGCAAAACATGCATTAATAATTAGCGGTACATATGTCCACAGACATTCAGTTGTAACTCTGTGCTTGCTTTTGCTATTGTATTGGGGGGGGGGGGGG